>CAXIUP010000133.1:90000-102381 GCA_964035015.1 Corallium rubrum
TCCGCCTACCCCCAAGGAAACATCGGGCCCTACAGAGACGATGGCCTAGCGGTATTCAAAAATATGGGCCCCAGATCACAAGATAAAGTAAGAAAAGATTTCTCTAAAATTTTTAGCGACCTAGGATTAAAAATCACAGCACAATCAAATCAAAAGATCGTGAACTTTTTAGATGTTACCTTCAACTTATCTAACGGAAAGTTTTACCCCTACCGGAAACCTGACAACGAGCCTACATATGTGAACGCGAAATCGAACCACCCACCCTCTATCCTAAAGCAAATTCCAGAATCCATAAGCGCTAGAATTTCAGCCCTCTCATGCGACCAAGACGAATTCGACAAAGCATCGCAAATTTACGATGAAGCTCTCAAATCCAGTGGTTACCATGAGAACTTACGGTACATCACAAGTGATAACCGAAGAGATAACAACAGAAGGAACCGGCCTAGGAGCATCATCTGGTTCAACCCCCCCTATAGCGGCAATGTACAGACAAACATAGCAGCAACCTTTCTACGCCTAATTGGAACGCATTTCCCTAGATCGAATGCCCTCCACAAGATATTTAATAAAAACAATGTGAAGGTGAGCTACAGCTGCATGAGCAACATGTCATCAGTAATAAAGCAACACAACATTAAAGTTTTAAACAGCGAAGAGAACACAACGCCGGACGGCTGCAATTGCAGACGGAAAACCGAATGTCCCCTCGACGGCGCTTGCCTAACTAGAGGTATTGTATACAAAGCTACCGTCACCGAGGCTAAAGACGAGAAAGCATACATCGGAATGACGGAAAGAGCGTTCAAATCAAGATACAACAACACTGCAAAAAAAGTATTTTTGCATTTGAGTAAAATAACACAAATATTTGAGTAAAACGTCGGTTTTACTCAATTCTTGTGCAAATTTATGCTAATATCGAGTAAATCCCATGATGACGTCATATTTTGTGACTAATGTATTAACGAAAAAGATGCGGCTTGACGAGAGCTTTCATATAGATCACGTCAGATTTTCAATCTGAGCAATACTTAAGGAGTTATGGATGTTTTTTCGAATTTTTCCCGTTTTTGGCCGTTTCCCCCCCCCCCCGAGATTAACTTTTTTTGAATTTTTGACAGTTTTTTGCTCCCCCCTATAACGCCCCCCGGCCTCCCATCCCCTACTCCACCCTTCCCCCCTTATTAAAATTCACTTTATTTCCGCTGATTTTCAATTGGTCGAAACGTACTTCCGGTCCAGACAACAGTATATATACTAAGATGACATATGATACTTCCTCTTTCACTGGTGACCTTCGTTCGAACAACACGTAATAATCGCTTATCCTGGTTCATTATTAACTGATCTTCGCCGGAGGCAGACGTGCTTTCGTGAGCTCCGCGATATGGAGCCTTGCCCGGAAAACCTATGGTCCCTTACAGAGGATAATGTCAACGGTTTCGACATCGACCAAATGATCGTCAACGTGGCTGTTGACGTAAACTTAATCGAACAATTGAGAAAATTCACTGGGAACACCATTTCCCTAGCAACATCGAAGCATCGCAGGTTTCACCATGAGATTGACTACGATGCAATCGTGCTCTCATATCATCCCATTATTATTACCACAGTGAGAGTACCACTCTTGAAGGAGAGGATTTGTTTATCATTAAGTCAACATGGTTGTGTTGCAGTAGAGGCGAATGAAGACCTGGAACATCTGACAAATGGTATACCAAAGAGTGTTCCTGTTGAGATTTTTATCCAGTCCCTAATTGCGGCGGAGGTGCCCTACATACGACTGATGCAGTTTGGTATGAAGCAACCATTGGGGGATTTTCCAATGCTTCCCGACGAGATATTGGAGTGAGTAAATAATTTTTAGACGTATATATATAATAAATCCTGTTACTGATTTTTTTTTTTTTAACAGATGTAATGCAACTAACGAGGGGTATCCCATGAACCAGTGGGATATAGCTTGCTCGACTAAGACCGACTACATATACGTTCTAAAGTTAACCAACCTTCGTTTATTGGCCAACACGACACAATTCAAGCCTTACGTTATGTATTCACCCTTCGATTGGAGGCCTGCCCCTCGGGCAAACCATGGTGGCAACTTTACTGTGAAAATGGGTAACCCGTATCATCAATCACAGATCGTGAAGGTGAAGGTATATAGCTTGATGTTTCACTTTTTGCGTGCTTGCCACCAATACAAGTTTAAATCTCCGATCAACTCACGCAGGGGGATGGAATACCTCTGGCAGGCCTTCGAGGTTTTCGAAGCAATGGAAGGTCGGCCAGAGGCACTGGGTGGCATTAGGGTTGAAGCTAACATCTCGGCTCCCCTTTTAAACCAAGCTTGGCAGATCTTCCAGCACGAAAGACCTAATGACATCAGCCAATACATGCACCCCACAACTCTCACAGTTAGAGTGATGTCAACTATGGCTTACTTGGTTATAGGAAGGGAATTGTTGGAAAAAGTGAAGTGTAGATTTAGATTGAACGGGTTGACAGACTGGCATGATGTACCTCCCAGAGAGATGACATTGGAAGAGAAAGAATGGCTCGGTGATGTGAAAAGCTTGCTAGGATACGCCCATGTGGGCTACAAAACGGATCCTATTGACGCCCTGGCCTGGTGGAGAGAGGATATCCAACCAGAAGTTCCTATTGTAGAAGAACCAGATTTGGTTCCAGATCCTCTTCCAGAAACACCTGGTATGGAAAGCAATGGAAGGCTTTGCCAGCTCTGTGAGGAAAACCGTAGGCTAACCGGTAACCATAGTATTATATGGCGAAGAGTCCTCCATTTTCTTCGTATTGAATTTCCACACATGGAGGCCACTGATGATCAGGTTAGGAATCGCTATAAACTCCTCGTCAGAAACGGACAGCATTTAGCTCTTATATAAATAAAGCGTGATGTACATATGTAAATATTTAATTCTGTAAATAATTATGTAAATAAAGTTCATATTTATGTAAATTATTGAAAAAAAACAAAAAAAAACAAACAAGTCAAACCGGAAGTCTAGTAAAAAGTCAAACCGGAAGTGACGTCTATCATGACCGGAAGTCAATTTGATTCACTTCCGGTTTGATGACGTCACTTACGGTTTTGTTGATGACGTCATTTCCGGTTTCTTAGAATCGTCTTCCGGTCATTTTGGAACCAACTTCCGGTTTGAATTTATTACTAGCCTTCCGGTTTGACTTGGTTATTTTTTCAAAAAAATTTTTTTAATAACAATTAGATAGATCTCGAGGAGATAAGACTTTTTTGTTAATATATTAGTCAGAGAAAATGATGTCATCACTGAGAAATTACGAAATTTCCCTGATCCCTGATTGTCCCCAACTCCAAAACCAAATTTCAACTTCTTTATTATTGGTCCGATTGAAACGGGATTAAGCTTATTAGATAGATCTCGACGAGATAAGACTTTTTCGTTAATATAATAGTCAGAAAAAGTGACGTCATCATGGAGCAATGTTGTTCCGAACTTTGTCACGTGACCCAAACCCTAAACCGGAAGTGACGTCATCCAACCGGAAGTGACGTCATCAAACCGGAAGTGAAGGAAATCGTCTCAAAACACATAAAAAACGAATAAAATTTTAAACCGGAAGTTGGTTCCAAAATGACCGGAAGACGATTCTAAGAAACCGGAAGTGACGTCATCAACAAAACCGGAAAATAAACTTTCGCTATACCTGAATTTCGAGGTTTGGTTCCATGGGACTTAAAAATGAGGGCGTGGCAGCCCAAATATGGTCAAAAACACGGTTTAGTCCCCAGGCGCCGAGAGAGACATTTTTGGAAAGCGCGCGAGGCGCTCTACCCGAATTTCGAGGTTTGGTTCCATGGGACTTAAAAATGAGGGCGTGGCAGCCCAAATATGGTCAAAAACACGGTTTAGTCCCCAGGCGCCGAGAGAGACATTTTTGGAAAGCGCGCGAGGCGCTCTACCCGAATTTCGAGGTTTGGTTCCATGGGACTTAAAAATGAGGGCGTGGCAGCCCAATTATGGTCAAAAACACGGTTTAGTCCCCAGGCGCCGAGAGAGACATTTTTGGAAAGCGCGCGAGGCGCTCTACCCGAATTTCGAGGTTATATATTGTTCAGGTGAAACGACTCCTTCACGGTGAAATGACGTCATCAATATTTTTCCCAAAATAGATTTCGCTCTAATTGAAACACCAGACTAATTAGGCCCTTCTGAGTATTTTTCGTTAATGTATTGGTCAGGTGAAACGACTCCTTCACGGTAAAATGACGTCATCAATATTTTTCCCAAAATAGATTTTACTCTAATTGAAACACCAGACTAATTAGGCCCTTCTGAGTATTTTTCGTTAATATATTGGTCAGGTGAAACGACTCCTTCATGGTGAAATGACGTCATCAATATTTTTCCCCAAATAGATTTCGCTCTAATTGAAACACCATACTAACTAGGCCCTTCTGAGTATTTTTCGTTAATATATTGGTCAGGTGAAACGACTCCTTCCTGGTGAAATGACGTCATCAATATTTTTGCCAAAATATATTTCGCTCTAATTGAAACACCAGACTAATTAGGCCCTTCTGAGTATTTTTTGTTAATATATTGGTCAGGTGAAACGACTCCTTCACGGTAAAATGACGTCATCAATATTTTTCCCAAAATAGAATTTACTCTAATTGAAACACCAGACTAATAGGCCCTTCTGAGTAAGTTGATCATAGATCAATTGCTCGAAATCCACGATGCACCAATACACACGCACAGCCCTAACCTATTCCTGTGAAGTCTATGAACTCAAAACTGAAAGAGCAAAATGAGTAACACTGAATGGAATTCATGAGAACGAAGCTGAGGCCGCGCACGCACAGTGATGCACCATGGAGTTCAAGCAATTGGTACATTGGAAAACTACTCTCAGTGACAGGAGCAGTGCAAGGTGTGTTTTTTTTTCGAAAAACGCTACTTAATTCCAAAATGGTTGATAATAATCATGAATTGTAAAGTAATGACTAATGTATATATTTCAGATTGAATATTCAACTAAAAAAATGTATATTTTGATCAACAGGAGTTAAACTACAAAATGTTTTGTCACGTCATTTGTGCCGTATATTAAATAAATGCACTTAATTACTGTAAATTACTATTTGGCCGAGCGAATACAAGCTAAGATGTTTCTAAATCAACACAAAACGAAGTCGAAGGATTGAACATCGTACAAGAAATGTGGACGTGTGCAGTTTGTCGATGAACACTTCGAACAACGCTACACTGGACTGAACTTAGCGGCAAACAATGGAGATTTCACTGATACAAACCTCAGTTTATAATCCATTCATTTATTCTTATCTCTGATTGATGATTGATTAAAGACCACTGTACAACAAGGCTGGCCATATTTGTAAATTCTACAAGCAAAAACAAATTATTTGATAAATTGATATCAATCATTCAATAATGAAAGCAATATTGAACATTGGTTGCATGACAAAAAAAAACAAACAAAAACGCCCCAGGAAAATGCTTTTATGCAATCAGAGATGACTCAACACCTTTAAACCTGATTTAATCTTAGTCTTTTTTGTGTATAATATCAAAAATAATATGCAGACTCGGTACATGTTTTAATTTCTGCAACCTCTAGTGTATATAATTATTGCTTTTTCATGTACTAATTTCCCATTTTTTCCCAACCAGCACAATCCTGCAAAGTGACAAAAATTAATGTTCATAACACATACCTTGGTCTGCATATAAATTCTTGACATTGTACTCAGTACTTGTGAAGTTAATACATCGGCAGTATAATTGCTTAATTTTGAAGAGATAACAATGGTTTGTAAGAATAAATAACACTGTTTTGGTGCATTTAATGTTAATGAAGGGGACAGATAGTTTACATTCTTATTAAATTGTTAAATGAAAAAATAAATACATATTCCTTTGAACATGGGAAAATTGGTAATAAAAACAGAATTTAAAAAAAAAACAGTTTACAGAATGACTATAAAAAGATCATTCAATCTCATTGCAAGGTATATATAAAAGCGAATTCACTTTTATATACAATTGTATCACTTTACTGTATATATTAACCGCGCCAATACCTAAGGTCTCTTCTTTTGGCCACTTCTGATTCCTCGATAACCCAAGGATTTTCTGGGTCGTTTCTTGGCATTTCACGCAACTGAGCCTCAGTGAAAGGTAAAGTTAATAAAGAATGTTCGACCAAAATAACGGATGACTCTGTTTTTAGATCACCAATTGGGTCAAGGGTACGAATAAAATGTCCACAAGGGTAAAGCGAGTCCGTCTTCCAGTTATCGATTCTTACCACGATCCTAAATTTATTAATAAAGAAGTAACTAGTATTATAAAGGATTTACTGTTGAACGAATAAATAATTGAATCAATCAATCAATCAATCAATCAATCAATCAATAAATAAATAAATAAATAAAATAAATTAATGAATGAATGAATGGAGGAAATAAATGGAATGAATGAATGGAATGATTAAGTGAATGAAATGAAGGAATAGAAATGAAGGAATAGAATTAATGGAATGGAAGAATGGAATGATGGATAGATGATTTTAAACAAAATAGTTAAAACATTGTTTAAGTGTTTCCAAAATTTACATGCACATCTAAGTAGTAAAGGTATATTTTATGCAATACCCTAGCTAGTGCGACTAATTTCAAGCCAAGTTGGCGTTGGATTAAGTTGGTTTGTGCAGGCCACGTAAATGAATATCAGTAAAAAATTGAATTTTATATTAAAATGTATTGGCATGATTAACCTGCTTAGTTGAAATGAACTGATTTCAGTTAAGAAAGTTTGACTTGTTTGTTGTGTCAGTGATGCTTATTATTATCATCTTAAGCAAAGCTTCCAAGACATCCAGTATGAGAAAAGGAATGATGCTATAAAGCATGTCAGTTCAATTGCTGATGTATACGTTGCTCAGTATTGTCGTCGCATTTGCTTCTATTTTCTTCTTTGACGAATCTTAAGCTTTGTTGATAATTGTTTCTATGCATTCTTCGAGAATATTCTTAATCCTTTTTTTAAAGATGATGAATAAAATTTCCCATGCTCGACAATGGAGAAAACGCGGGGAGGGTTTGAAGTTTAGGTCCAGTGTAAATTTTATGGTAGCCATCGCCAATGGCAAGGGCGTTGTTCTCTGTGAACAGTGGGAGGGGACAATCACGGGTGAGAAATTTGCTGCAATTGTGAAGCATTGTTTCAGGAAAGCGTTCCGAAACTCCTGTTAAAGGACATGGTCAAAGAACCAAATGTTAATTACTAGGGCAAGTTGCTTTCAATCAGTGACTCAAACATTAATATTTAGTAACGGAATAATGTCTCAATAATTTCAACAGTCAAAATCTTACTAATTATAGTGTATACATACAAATAATATCCTACGATGTAATATCAACATAATTTATATACATATTGACGTAAAGCATCGCAAATTTACGATGAAGCTCTCAAATCCAGTGGTTACCATGAGAACTTACGGTACATCACAAGTGATAACCGAAGAGATAACAACAGAAGGAACCGACCTAGGAGCATCATCTGGTTCAACCCCCCCTATAGCGGCAATGTACAGACAAACGTAGCAGCAACCTTTCTACGCCTAATTGGAACGCATTTCCCTAGATCGAATGCCCTCCACAAGATATTTAATAAAAACAATGTGAAGGTGAGCTACAGCTGCATGAGCAATATGTCATCAGTAATAAAGCAACACAACATTAAAGTTTTAAACAGCGAAGAGAACACAACGCCGGACGGCTGCAATTGCAGACGGAAAACCGAATGTCCCCTCGACGGCGCTTGCCTAACTAGAGGTATTGTATACAAAGCTACCGTCACCGAGGCTAAAGACGAGAAAGCATACATCGGAATGACGGAAAGCGCGTTCAAATCAAGATACAACAACACTGCAAAAAAAGTATTTTTGCATTTGAGTAAAATAACACAAATATTTGAGTAAAACGTCGGTTTTACTCAATTCTTGTGCAAATTTATGCTAATATCGAGTAAATCTACGCAAAAATTTGAGTAAAGTTTTACACCCAAACGTTCGAGTAAAATTGTTTTGAGTAAAGACGTTTTTATACTCAATAAGTTGAGTAAACCTACTCACACTGAGTAAACTATCACTTTTAGTTTACTCAAAAGGTTGCAATAACTCAATTTTGCGAGTAAAGTTGATGTTTTACTCAACTACTGAGTAAACTGAACATCTTGTTAATGCGTTTTACTCAAGTACTAAGTAAAGCGAATGTTTAAGTAAGGCGTTTTACTCAAGTGCTGAGTAAAGCCAATGTTTGAGTAAAGCATTTTACTCAAGTCTTCGAGTAAAATAAAAATAAAAGGAATTAATTTTACTCATGCTTTGAGTAAACGGAATTTGAAAATTGGATTTTGGAATTTTGTCCAAATGTATAGATCTCATTTGTGCCAAAATGGTGACATAAGTTGAAAATAGCAAATAAAAATAGCAGATCGATAAACAAATTGAAAATAATACATGGGAATTAAGCTGTTAAATCATTCGCTATGTTTACGGCCGTCAACCAGCAACTATGATAAAGTGGAGGGGAGAAAATACTCAGGAAAACTAGGAATGTATGTGCGTGAAAAGGGGAAAGCGAAAAAGTTGCGAACTGCCGAGGTTTTAAAGAACGAAATCAACGAAATACTGACGATTTGAACGGAGCCCTTCATCAGAGTGAAACGTGATGAAATAGAAATACCATCAAAACCACAGGAGATAAACAAACTGATGACGTCCAATAGAGCGGTACCAATCAGCGATCGCCGCGCAATTTGACATGCAGGTTTGAATATCATTCACTCAGTGTATTGCCGTTAAGCCGTTTATTGTCGCGCGCTGTGGTTTGTGTATCAGAAGCTGCTTACGATTTTATCTTTATCCGATGTACTAAAGTCAGGTCTCAGGAAGATGGAAAGATCGATCGACGAAGTCAAAGAGTGGTTGGTCGAACTTGGGTTGAAAGATTACTACGAGAAATTTGAAGGTAAATATATATAGATAGATAGTTCGTTCATAAACGCGCATTGCCTTCGGAAGGGCGCAGTAGGCTGTAACAAAATCTTTTCAGCTTAATACTCGCATTTGCACTCGTATGAATGTTTATAAAAGTATTATATGTTAAAATTATGTCTAAATAGCGTAACAACGAACCGATTCGAACTGTTGGACGCGAGCTATTAAACATTTCCATTGCGTGCGTTTGAACACGGGTTGAATAAAGATCGGCGTCATGCCGCATGGTACCAACGACTGACAAGATAAACGCACTTCTCGTTGCAATGGCTCTCAAATCTATGCCCTTCTTTGTATTTTAGACACTTGAAACCTATTCCCTTACTATGACAAGTCTAATAATCTACTTTACTCGCGTATTCCGGAGCCAAAGCGAACACATTTTAGGTGAGCAGTACAGCACCCCTGTAGTTCGATTGAAACTCAAGAAATAAATAATTAGAGCGCGCAGTGCTATTTTTTAATTCCAGCTATTTCATTTTTAATTCTTTGATGACAAAAGATATATGCACGAACATCACGATAGTAATATAGAAATAGTTTACGCGAAACGAAATGAATTCGGGTTTCAAAGAGATTTCAGTCAGTGAGCAAAACGTATATGAATAAATTAGCCAGAACTGGGCAATTTGTTGCGCGAATAATTTAATACACAGGTGCGTGTACTTATGGAAAACATATCAATTAGCCAAATGAACTTCGGTTAGTTAATCAGTTGATAAAATAGGATAAGATTAATAAAATCCGACAACAGCCTACATGGTTCTATTTTTAGCTAGTTATTAACTTAATTATCAACCTCGGGTACAGGTAATTATTAAATGAGAGAGATGTATTAAATTGTCAAGAAATGAACAAACTATGATGGCGTTCAAACAATAGATAATAGACATTTTGCGTATAGAATATTGTTTTTGAAATCCTAAGATGACTGACCAGATCAATATACTAGCTATTATGATAAAACAAAAGAGCCACCTACACGATAAATCCATGTGCAATAGGTAGCATTGTTATTAATTTTGTCTTGACCCTGTACTAGCAGTGCTGTTTGACAGCTTTTGTGCAAGGTGGTTAACGCCGCCTTTCGCCGTTATCTCTTCCTGATCGCACTTGCAAAAGAGCCGCCAGTTGTCGAGAACTGCGAAGCCAGGATTCAAGGTATGTGTATACATTTATGCTATTTGCACATTGTGTTGCTGTGCAAGGTGGCCTCTGGCCGCCTTTCGCCGGCACCTCTTTTGGGTCGCATGCTATCGCAAGCCGCCCGATAAAGAGGAAATGCATCAATTTATATTAAATAACATTGCGAGAATTTCAAAAATATAATTAAACATATAGAAGTATTTTCAACACAAACATGCAACAGTTGCAAAACATGTAACAAGCTTTTGAAACAAAGAAACAATATAGAAATAACGTTTGATGTCCTTTTTAAAATAATTAGCATAATTTTGTTTGAAAATTAATGATGAAACCGTAGATGTTTGGTACTGTACATGTACATGTATATGTAGAACATTGTTCTTGAAAACTTTTGATATACTACAAGATTAAATCATGTGCCATAGGTTAAGCATTGTTGTTAATTTTGTCTTGACCCTGTACTAGTAGTGCTGTTTGACAGCTTTTGTGCAAGGTGGTTAACGCCGCCTTTCGCCGTTATCTCTTCCTGGTCGCACTTGCAAAAGAGCCGCCAGTTGTCGAGAACTGCGAAGCCAGGATTCAAGGCATGTATATACATTTATGCTATTTGCACATTGTGTTGCTGTGCAAGGTGGCCTCTGGCCGCCTTTCGCCGGCACCTCTTTTGGGTCGCATGCTATCGCAAGCCGCCCGATAAAGAGGAAATGCATCAATTTATATTAAATAACATTGCAAGAGTTTCAAAAATATATAACATATAGAAGTATTTTCAACACAAAAATGCAACAATTGCAAAATATGTAACAAGCTTTTGAAACAAAGAAACAATAGAAATAACATTTGATGCCCTTTTTAAAATAATTAGCATAATTTTGTTTGAAAATTAATGATGAAACCGTAGATGTTTGGTACTGTACATGTACATGTATACGTAGAACATTGTTCTTGAAAACTTTTGATATACTACAAGATTGAATCATGTGCCATAGGTAGCATTGTTATTAATTTTGTCTTGACCCTGTACTAGCAGTGCTGTTTGACAGCTTTTGTGCAAGGTGGTTAACGCCGCCTTTCGCCGTTATCTCTTCCTGGTCGCACTTGCAAAAGAGCCGCCAGTTGTCGAGAACTGCGAAGCCAGGATTCAAGGCATGTATATACATTTATGCTATTTGCACATTGTGTTGCTGTGCAAGGTGGCCTCTGGCCGCCTTTCGCCGGCACCTCTTTTGGGTCGCATGCTATCGCAAGCCGCCCGATAAAGAGGAAATGCATCAATTTATATTAAATAACATTGCAAGAGTTTCAAAAATATATAACATATAGAAGTATTTTCAACACAAAAATGCAACAGTTGCAAAACATGTAACAAGCTTTTGAAACAAAGAAACAATAGAAATAACATTTGATGCCCTTTTTAAAATAATTAGCATAATTTTGTTTGAAAATTAATGATGAAACCGTAGATGTTTGGTACTGTACATGTATATGTAGAACATTGTTCTTGAAAACTTTTGATATACTACAAGATTAAATCATGTGCCATAGGTTAAGCATTGTTATTAATTTTGTCTTGACCCTGTACTAGCAGTGCTGTTTGACAGCTTTTGTGCAAGGTGGTTAACGCCGCCTTTCGCCGTTATCTCTTCCTGGTCGCACTTGCAAAAGAGCCGCCAGTTGTCGAGAACTGCGAAGCCAGGATTCAAGGCATGTATATACATTTATGCTATTTGCACATTGTGTTGCTGTGCAAGGTGGCCTCTGGCCGCCTTTCGCCGGCACCTCTTTTGGGTCGCATGCTATCGCAAGCCGCCCGATAAAGAGGAAATGCATCAATTTATATTAAATAACATTGCAAGAGTTTCAAAAATATATAACATATAGAAGTATTTTCAACACAAAAATGCAACAATTGCAAAATATGTAACAAGCTTTTGAAACAAAGAAACAATAGAAATAACATTTGATGCCCTTTTTAAAATAATTAGCATAATTTTGTTTGAAAATTAATGATGAAACCGTAGATGTTTGGTACTGTACATGTACATGTATACGTAGAACATTGTTCTTGAAAACTTTTGATATACTACAAGATTGAATCATGTGCCATAGGTAGCATTGTTATTAATTTTGTCT
>CAXIUP010000134.1:5000-168747 GCA_964035015.1 Corallium rubrum
TGTGGTTAAGCCCAAACTATTTTTAACACTTTCTTAATTGTACTTGGGTTAATTCGTCGTGTTTTATCCTTCTCTATTGTTTTTTTATATAACTTGTTATAGGCATAAGGTGTCTCAGCAATATATATATATATATATATTATATATATATACTTTATTATTCATTTAGTAGATGAGTGGTTGTTTAGGAATGAAATAAGTGTCCAGGTCTTGATAAGTCGAAGTTGATCTATTATTGTTCATGATAACTGAATGGCTTTATCTGCAGCATCGCTAGCGCGACTACTTGGTGGCGAATTAAAGAATTTGCCGAAGGATATTGTTGTTGGAAAGTTGATCGAGAGCGGCACAGTAGAATCGTTAACCGAGTTGAAATTTATTCTTGTTGGGGAAGCTTCAGATAAGGTCGATGGCTTTCCTAAAAGTGAGCTTTATATTCGTAGAAGGCCAAGGGAAGGAAGCTCATTTAATACTCTAGAAGAACGATTAGCTCATGATGTATCCGAGCTAAATATTTGTATAGACTCTGGTATTGTGACACCAGAAATTAAAGCTATGTTTAAGGTAAATGAAAGCTGTAGCGGAGAAGTGTGCAACTCTCTTAGTCCTCTTGCTATTATACATAGTGAAAGATACAACAATGATTCACTCAATGAAATCTTAACTTGTAACTCGAATTCCTCTGAATCCTCTGAGATGAATAAAAATAACTTGTTAGCCGAGCGTAGTGTGCGTGAACATCTAGCTAAAATCGAGTCATCTTTTATGCTGTTTCGTGAACATGTGTCCGAAGAAATGTCTAAGCTTAAGAACCAGTTAGATAAGCAAGCAAAGATTTTAGATTTACAAGATAAGCAAATCGATGATTTACTTGAAGTAAATAGCCTTCAGAAGTCCGAATTAAAAACAATAAAACAAGAGTTATCTAAGCATGTTCAATGCGATCTGTACAATTTAACCAATTCGTCACGGCCACAAGAAAAGAAAAGTATGAGCGATGGTACCGATAATAATTTTCGGCTAATTCGACAAGCGACATATAAATCTTGTGCGAACAGAAATGTAACTTCCTACAATAAAAAGGCACAGGCTAATAGCAAAAGCATACAATGTTGGTCTAAGCAGGGCAGCTTAACAAATGGTAATGCCTTGGAAAATTCATCAGGTAAAGGTTCAATTGTAGACCGCGTTAAAGAAGCTGCTCCTGTTTCTCTGACGGCGAGGTCTTCGCCTGCGTTAGAGAATAATGAACCTGCCATAGACGTTGATGCATTGTCAGTTGCCCCTGTGTCCAACTCTCCTAACGCAACTGAGTCCGACACTGGATCTACTCTGCAATCGGTGCAACCAACCGAAGACGGCTTTACAGGAGTAGAGCGGAAACGAAGTAAAGTAAAGAAATATCTTTTAAGTGGAATTGATGAGAGAGTAAATGATGTCCAGATATTTTCCTTTTTGGAAAAAAGAGGCATCAACCCAACCCACCTAAGAGTGTTCCCCAGTAGAAGACGAGGCACAAAATCAGCCAAATTAAATATCCTCCAATCAGATTGCCCAAAAATTGCAACTCCAAATTTTTGGCCCAGATTTGTTACGTGTAAGCCCTGGTTAACCAAAGGTCAATTAGACAAAGTCAATGAAGAAAGAAGATGTAGTGACGCACAGCGACATTTAAAACCTCTGAATAGTAATGTCGATGACTAAAGAGTTGCGAGTGTGCACTTGGAATGCTGGTGGGTTGCTGCACAATTTGAATTTTATGGACAATCTTCTAGAACAAGCTGACGTTTGTGTGATTACTGAGCATTGGTTGTATCCTGATTCGCTCACCTTGCTTGATACAGTTCATCCCGAATTCGATGGTTGGGGGAGGGCAAGTTCTGATCTTCATCTGGATTCTATTTGGAGAAGAGGTTGTGGCGGCGTTGGCTTCCTATGGCGAAAAACTTTAAATGTCAACTTTGAAGTCTTAAATGACAAAGGCAATGACAGAATAATTGTAATCAAAATAAATGCCGAGCGAATGGATACTATGTACCTAATTGGAGTTTACTTGCCTTCATCCGGTTCCAATATAGGGAAGTTCAGAGAATATCTCGAATGTCTTGAAGATGTGGTAAACGAATTCAAATACTCCGGTTCGGTTATCATTGCAGGAGATCTAAATGCTCACATAGGTAATTACAGTGGCCCTAGATGTTTAAATCCTGTAATAAACGAGAGGGGAAAGGATATCATAAAATTCATGGAGAGATCTGATCTAGTTGCCGTTAACTCTTTAGAACTATGTACTGGCCCAATTGAGACATTTTACTCTGGTGGTGGTACTATCGCGTCAACTGTTGACTATATCTTAGTTGAAAAACAGTCATTAAGACTAGTCCAGTCATGTAAAGTGTCTGATGACCACTGTGCTAACTTATCTTCTCATTTTCCCTTATATTGCTCACTGCTATTTTGTCTACCTTTATCTCCTATGTCAAATAATCAGAAGAATTTTATTAAAGTTTCTGCTTGGAAGGTTTTGGAAACTAATCAGGCTGCCAGACTGTCTTATGAAGATGCTGTAACACACAACTTAGATAGTGTTAAAGACACTCTGACCGGTATCGACTGTGTTGATGAACTTGAAGATGCATTTCATTCTTTGTGTCTCGTTCTAAAGTCTGCTGAAATGAAATCGGTTCCAAAAACTAAATTTAAACCGTATTTAAAACCTTTCTGGAAAAGTCTTAAACCTTTCCACGATAACAGTAGAAGATGCAGATCGATATGGATTCGCCACGGTAGACCTCGTGATAAGAACAATAAGTACTTTCATGAGTATAAGAATGCAAAGCGGCTCTTCCGCAGAGAGATGAGAAGAAAGCAACAGGAAGATGAATCTAAGAAATTTGAATCATTAGAAGAGATTTTCGAAACGGATCGAAGCGGTTTCTACAAGGCTTTAGCTAAGCTTCGCAGGACCAAAGGAAAATCCTGTAGTAGTTTGAAAGTTGATGGCAAAATTGTAACTGATGATGCGGAGTTACTCTCAATTTGGGAGAAGCATTATTCTGAATTATTTTCTCCATCAGACAATCCCAAATTTGATGCTAAGTTCAAAGAGTTCATTGATGATAAAGTTAGTGAATATAAGACATTGAGTCTTGATATTACTGACAACATAATTGATGATCCGTTTTCAGTAGAACAAGTTGCTAATACCTGTATTAAACTGCCCAGTGGGAAATCTGGCGGTCCTGACTCAATTGTTTACGAACATGTAAAATATGCTGGGTCTGCCTTCTATGAGGTCCTATGCCACATCTTTAATGCTGTTCGTCGTCTGGAAGATGTAGGGAATTCCATAACAACTGGAATGATCCGTAACCTTTATAAGTCTGGCAAAAAGGACAAACTTAATAAAGATAATTACCGTGGAATAACATTACTCAACGTTTTCGGTAAAATTCTTGAACGAATCATTTTAGATTCATTGTCGCCCAAACTTGAAAAAGCCAATATTCCAAACATGTTTCAATTTGCCTATCAGCAAAATAAATCTTGCGTTACAGCTAGTTTTGTCCTTCAAGAAGCCATTTCACATTACATTGAACGTGGAAGCAAAGTTTATTGCTGTTTCTTGGATGCATCTAAAGCGTTTGATACGGTATGGATTAACGGGTTATTCTATAAGCTCTTTAATGCCGGAATTCAGGGAAAATCATGGCGACTTCTGTACAATTGGTATTCCAAATTATCAAGTTGTGTCATGCACGGTGATCTCACTTCCTCGAACTTCCCTGTGTTTCAAGGTGTGCGTCAGGGGGGTGTTCTGTCACCTTGGTTGTACTTAATCTACAATAATGATATTCCTCAAGCCTTGTGCCAATCATCTGATGGATTACAAGTTGGGCCATCGTCTTGTGATTCTGTTCTGGTAGCGGATGATGTCGCACTTTTATCTGCAAGGGTCAAAGGCTTACAAAGAATGATTACTGCAATGGAAACATATAGTAGACGTTGGAGATTTGTTTTTAATGTTAGTAAAACAAGGGTAGTAACATTTGGAGAAACTACTAGATCTAGGAATGTGAATAAATTAAATAGGAAATGGATTCTAAATGAGCTTGAAATTACTGAAAGTGAAGATTACACTCATGTTGGCATACGAATCTCTGGGAACTTCAGCAGTACAAACAGGACACTAGAAATGGCTAAGAAAGGAAGAGAGGTTGTGGCCAGCTTAATGAGCACTGGAATTCGTCCGGGAGGAATTAATCCTATTGTTGGAGTGAACGTTTGGTTGACCATTGGATTACCTCGTATGCTATACGGCTGCGAACTATGGAGCAACCTAACATCGACTGAGACGGATATTCTTAAAAGAACCAATCGATTCGCTGCGAAACGTATTCAAGGGCTTGGTGTGCATACCAAATCAGAAGCCGCCACTGGAAGTATTGGCCTCTGGACCATCGATGGTCACGTCGACAAGAGGAAACTTTTATTTCTTGGCAACTTATGCCGAGCTAAGAGTACTTCTCTACACAAACGTATTTTCAGCTACAGACTATTTTCCTTCATATATAGTTCTGCAAAAACGGGGTTAGGTTTCATCCCTGATATTTATAGATTATTGCTAAAATACGATCTTCTTCACTGGATAAATGAATATGTGCGTAATCAGCAATTTCCTTCAAAATTCCAGTGGAAAAACATTGTCGTTGGAAAAATTGAAGAATATGAAGTAAACACATGGAAATATGGCATATCTAATAAATCTGAATTAACAATTTATGGCTACGCTCATCAGAACTTACAACCATTATCCTTGTGGAAAACAGCTCAACGGAACTCATATGCTATTAAGCCAATTAGTAATTTGGTCAATCTACTCTGTGGAAATGTTCCTCCAGCTTTGATGACTGCCGTTCACGAAGACACAGACAACTATAGTTGTAAATTTTGTGGTAACATTATAACGAACATCGCATTGCACTTTATTATGCACTGTCAAGTAGTGTCAACTCAGCGTGACGAACTATGGGACGATCTTCATGATATCTTACATATCAGTTCTTGCGCTGCATTGTGGAATCAAGACGACACTGATATCTACACATGTTTAATTAGTGGTAGTATTCCATTAAGGAATATAACTGAAGAAGAACAAGATAAGTTTACAATTGCTACAGCAATTGGAGTTCTTAAGATAATCAAAGAAATAGGTCAAAGACCCATTACAAACTCTTCACAAATTTCCGGTCTGTTTTTTAGTTGTACAGTAACATAGTCATAGTAAGTAGAATAAGTATTGTATCTATAGTTAGTTAGTTTTATCTATAATCTTAATATTTTTAACTCACCTGGGTTACAGGTATCTTCATTTTTGGAGGAATTAAAGCAAATATTATCTATCTATCTATCTATCTATCTGTCTGTCTGTCCGTCTGTCCGTCTGTCCGTCTGTCCGTCTGTCCGTCTGTCCGTCTGTCCGTCTGTCCGTCTGTCCGTCTGTCCGTCTGTCCGTCTGTCCGTCTGTCCGTCTGTCCGTCTGTCCGTCTGTCCGTCTGTCCGTCTGTCCGTCTGTCCGTCTGTCCGTCTGTCCGTCTGTCCGTCTGTCCGTCTGTCCGTCTGTCCGTCTGTCCGTCTGTCCGTCTGTCCGTCTGTCCGTCTGTCCGTCTGTCCGTCTGTCCGTCTGTCCGTCTGTCCGTCTGTCCGTCTGTCCGTCTGTCCGTCTGTCCGTCTGTCCGTCTGTCCGTCTGTCCGTCTGTCCGTCTGTCCGTCTGTCCGTCTGTCCGTCTGTCCGTCTGTCCGTCTGTCCGTCTGTCCGTCTGTCCGTCTGTCCGTCTGTCCGTCTGTCCGTCTGTCCGTCTGTCCGTCTGTCCGTCTGTCCGTCTGTCCGTCTGTCCGTCTGTCCGTCTGTCCGTCTGTCCGTCTGTCCGTCTGTCCGTCTGTCCGTCTGTCCGTCTGTCCGTCTGTCCGTCTGTCCGTCTGTCCGTCTGTCCGTCTGTCCGTCTGTCCGTCTGTCCGTCTGTCCGTCTGTCCGTCTGTCCGTCTGTCCGTCTGTCCGTCTGTCCGTCTGTCCGTCTGTCCGTCTGTCCGTCTGTCCGTCTGTCCGTCTGTCCGTCTGTCCGTCTGTCCGTCTGTCCGTCTGTCCGTCTGTCCGTCTGTCCGTCTGTCCGTCTGTCCGTCTGTCCGTCTGTCCGTCTGTCCGTCTGTCCGTCTGTCCGTCTGTCCGTCTGTCCGTCTGTCCGTCTGTCCGTCTGTCCGTCTGTCCGTCTGCCTACCTGTCTGCCTACCTGTCTGCCTACCTGTCTGTACCTGTCTGCCTACCTGTCTGCCTACCTGTCTGCCTACCTGTCTGCCTACCTGTCTGCCTACCTGTCTGCCTACCTGTCTGCCTACCTGTCTGCCTACCTGTCTGCCTACCTGTCTGCCTACCTGTCTGCCTACCTGTCTGCCTACCTGTCTGCCTACCTGTCTGCCTACCTGTCTGCCTACCTGTCTGCCTACCTGTCTGCCTACCTGTCTGCCTACCTGTCTGCCTACCTGTCTGCCTACCTGTCTGCCTACCTGTCTGCCTACCTGTCTGCCTACCTGTCTGTCTACCTGTCTGTCTACCTGTCTGTCTACCTGTCTGTCTACCTGTCTGTCTACCTGTCTGTCTACCTGTCTGTCTACCTGTCTACCTGTCTGTCTGTCTGTCTGTCTACCTGTCTGTCTACCTGTCTGTCTACCTGTCTGTCTACCTGTCTGTCTACCTGTCTGTCTACCTGTCTGTCTACCTGTCTGTCTACCTGTCTGTCTACCTGTCTGTCTACCTGTCTGTCTACCTGTCTGTCTACCTGTCTGTCTGTCTGTCTGTCTGTCTGTCTGTCTGTCTGTCTACCTGTCTGTCTACTGTCTGTCTGCCTGTCTGTCTGTCTGTCTGTCTGTCTGTCTGCCTGTCTGTCTGCCTGTCTGTCTGCCTGTCTGTCTGCCTGTCTGTCTGCCTGTCTGTCTGCCTGTCTGTCTGCCTGTCTGTCTGCCTGTCTGTCTGCCTGTCTGTCTGTCTGCCTGTCTGTCTGCCTGTCTGTCTGCCTGTCTGTCTGCCTGTCTGTCTGCCTGTCTGTCTGCCTGTCTGTCTGTCTGTCTGTCTGTCTGTCTGCCTGTCTGTCTGCCTGTCTGTCTGCCTGTCTGCCTGCCTGTCTGCCTGCCTGTCTGCCTGCCTGTCTGCCTGCCTGTCTGCCTGCCTGTCTGCCTGCCTGTCTGCCTGCCTGTCTGCCTGCCTGTCTGCCTGCCTGCCCGTCTACCTGCATGCCTTGCTGCCTGTCTGTCTGCCTTGCTGCCTGTCTGTCTGCCTGCCTGTCTGCCTGCCTGTCTGCCTGCCTGTCTGCCTGCCTGTCTGCCTGCCTGTCTGCCTGCCTGTCTGCCTGCCTGTCTGCCTGCCTGTCTGCCTGCCTGTCTGCCTGCCTGTCTGCCTGCCTGTCTGCCTGCCTGTCTGCCTGCCTGTCTGCCTGCCTGTCTGCCTGTCTGTCTGCCTGTCTGTCTGCCTGTCTGTCTGCCTGTCTGTCTGCCTGTCTGTCTGCCTGTCTGTCTG
Source organism: Corallium rubrum (assembly GCA_964035015.1). NCBI lineage: Eukaryota > Metazoa > Cnidaria > Anthozoa > Scleralcyonacea > Coralliidae > Corallium > Corallium rubrum. Next base: position 12,568 of record CAXIUP010000134.1, read on the forward strand.
CCTGTCTGTCTGCCTGTCTGTCTGCCTGTCTGCCTGCCTGTCTGTCTGCCTGTCTGCCTGCCTGCCTGTCTGCCTGTCTGTCTGCCTGTCTGTCTGCCTGTCTGTCTGCCTGTCTGTCTGTCTGCCTGTCTGCCTGTCTGCCTGTCTGCCTGTCTGCCTGTCTGCCTGTCTGCCTGTCTGTCTGCCTGTCTGTCTGCCTGTCTGTCTGCCTGTCTGTCTGCCTGTCTGTCTGCCTGTCTGTCTGCCTGTCTGTCTGTCTGTCTGCCTGTCTGTCTGTCTGTCTGCCTGTCTGTCTGCCTGTCTGTCTGCCTGTCTGTCTGCCTGTCTGTCTGCCTGTCTGTCTGCCTGTCTGTCTGCCTGTCTGTCTGCCTGTCTGTCTGTCTGCCTGTCTGTCTGCCTGTCTGTCTGCCTGTCTGTCTGCCTGTCTGTCTGCCTGTCTGTCTGCCTGTCTGTCTGCCTGTCTGTCTGCCTGTCTGTCTGCCTGTCTGTCTGCCTGTCTGTCTGTCTGCCTGTCTGTCTGCCTGTCTGTCTGCCTGTCTGTCTGTCTGTCTGTCTGCCTGTCTGTCTGCCTGTCTGTCTGCCTGTCTGTTCCTGTCTGTCTGTGTCTGTCTGCCTGTCTGTCTGCCTGTCTGTCTGTCTGCCTGTCTGTCTGCTGTCTGTCTGTCTGCCTGTCTGTCTGCCTGTCTGTCTGCCTGTCTGTCTGCCTGTCTGTCTGCCTGTCTGTCTGCCTGTCTGTCTACCTGTCTGTCTACCTGTCTGTCTGCCTGTCTGTCTACCTGTCTGTCTACCTGTCTGTCTACCTGTCTGTCTACCTGTCTGTCTACCTGTCTGTCTACCTGTCTGTCTGCCTGTCTGTCTGCCTGTCTGTCTGCCTGTCTGTCTGCCTGTCTGTCTGCCTGTCTGTCTGCCTGTCTGTCTGCCTGTCTGTCTGCCTGTCTGCCTGTCTGTCTGTCTGCCTGTCTGTCTGTCTGCCTGTCTGTCTGCCTGTCTGTCTGCCTGTCTGTCTGCCTGTCTGTCTGCCTGTCTGTCTGCCTGTCTGTCTGCCTGTCTGTCTGCCTGTCTGTCTGCCTGTCTGTCTGCCTGTCTGTCTGCCTGCCTGTCTGCCTGTCTGTCTGCCTGTCTGTCTGCCTGTCTGTCTGCCTGTCTGCCTGTCTGTCTGCCTGTCTGTCTGCCTGTCTGTCTGCCTGTCTGCCTGCCTGTCTGTCTGCCTGCCTGTCTGCCTGCCTGTCTGCCTGTCTGTCTGTCTGTCTGCCTGCCTGCCTGCCTGCCTGCCTGCCTGCCTGCCTGCCTGCCTGCCTGCCTGCCTGCCTGCCTGCCTGCCTGCCGGCCGGCCCGCCCGCCCGCCCGCCCGCCCGCCCGCCCGCCCGCCCGCCCGCCCGCCCGCCCGCCCGCCCGCCCGCCCGCCCGCCCGCCCGCCCGCCCGCCCGCCCGCCCACCCGCCCGCCCGCCCGCCCGCCCGCCCGCCCGCCCGCCCGTCCGTCTGTCCCCGTCCCCGTCCCCGTCCCCGTCCCCGTGTCCGTGTCCGTGTGTATGTATGTATGTATGTATGTATGTATGTATGTATGTATGTGTGTATGTATGTATGTATGTATGTATGTGTATGTATGTACATGTATGTATGTATATATATATATAGTATATATATATATAGTATATATATAGCATGCTATCAGATATGAGCTTTTGCATAATCTGATATTCTGATTGGTTCCCTACTACCAGGCTATCAGCTCATATCCTATTAGTAGAGGGAAAACAAGATGGCGGCATGTTTGTTTTTTCCCGAAACGAGTTGAAATTGACAGATTTTATACAGAAAAACATCAACACCCTCAAACCAATGTATAAAAAAAAAAACATTGTGTAAAAATACATTAACATATATACACAATTTAGCATGTTAAATGGTAGAATTCATCTAAAAATTACGTCTTTTTACTTCAAAAACCCGACTAAATTAACGGATTGATATTAATTTGTTGCCAAACAAAGAAACTCACGGTTAAAATCAAGCTTACAACAACTTACAACTGTTAAATATACAATATGACCCCATTACAGTCGGTTTCAGGTTACTTTTGACGGAAATGTTCAGAAGTTCGTTCGGACAAGTTTGTATTGAACTAGGCATTTGATTGGTTACTAGCAACTAGCAGCCAATCAAATGCTTAGTTCAATACGAACTTGTGAACCTTCGAACGAACTTCTGAACATTTCCGTCAAAAATAACCTGAAACCGACTGTAAATGCTGGTTTCATTAGCCAATGAGTGCTATTTACAATCTGATCTACTCTGGATAATTATTCTTGGGTGAAAAGTGAAAACCATCTTTAAAATATAAATCTCAACCGAACGTGTCCATAAATAAAAGTTAATGTGCTTATGGGTCTTTTTATTTTTTTCTGTTGACTTGCAGGAATCACTGAAGCTCGAGATTTAACCTTGAAGGATGTCTTGAAATTCATAACTGGAACTGATCAGATTCCTCCCCTTGGTTTCCCTTCACCGATAAAGATCAGTTTTCTGCATGGATGTGAATCAGGATGTAAATGTAGGCCCACTGCTTCAACATGCTTTTTATCCCTTTCGCTACCTGTCCATACATGCAAATCTGACGAACTAGGAGACCTGTTGATATCAGCAGTGACTGAATGCTGTGGATTTGGAGCGGTGTAAACTTGTAACTTATGTATTTTTTTATTATGTTGTTCGACAGGCTGATTTGGCTATTTGACGAACTGAAAAATAAAATGTTTTGTTGCTTTATAACGTGTCAACACTGCATTAGAGACATTGGCGTTTTGTTCTTTAACATGTCAATACTCCATAACCATGTGCATTAATTAAAGAGACATTGGCGTTTAGTTGTTTTACATGTCAATACTCCATAACCATTAAAGAGACATTGGCGTTTAGTTGTTTAACATGTCAATACTCCATTTGTTGTCGTTATTAGTCTTCAGTTCGCTACAAGTTTTGAGATCACCTTTTGTCCACTTCACACACACAATTCAGTTCAGTATTTTTTAATCAATATGAAGTGTTCGGCAGAGATAAAACATTCACATAATTACTCTAAATCCTAATTCGGCTTTACACGAGAGCCTGCAAGCAAGGCTAACAGAACCGAGGAACGACTAAGCGAATATATAAACCAGCTACAATCATTGACAAAATTAGTTGAAACAACTCGAGTGAATCACGCCATGTTAATTGCTAAGCCTATTTTTGGCATAAATTTCTATCCCCGTCCCCCCTTTTCAATGTTGTTACTCTAAACATGTAAATGTATGGCAGATGACTGAGTGCACGAAAATTGCACACGTTTTGAGTTCTATAACATTGACGTGAGGGGAAGAGGGGACATTAAACCATTTCATGTTGGCTTCATTTCAAGAATTTTGTCAATGATTGTAGCTGCCTACATTATCTACCTACCTAACTTAGTATACTGGTAATAAAACACGTATTTTATTGTGGAAATTTTTGTGGGGTAATATTCAAGTCCATCTATTCTTGCATACTTGTATTTTTGAGTAATATTCAAGTCCATCTTTCATACACAAAAGTAAACGAGTTGTGAAATATTTTACCTATGCATATGGGGTTCATCCAATAACCTGACAGTTAGCTTGGCGCATTAAACATGCAAAAGATTGAAGATACTAACAGAAGAACAATAAAACAAGTACGTCACTATATACAGTATATCAATTAGTTTCATTCTCATCTAAGATTTCATTGGTAAGGATAATTGTTCTTTGGTAGAAATTAATACCGTAGTTGTTATCTTCACCCAGAGGTTGAATTTCATTTTCAAGCAAGCCAAGTTCTTCTTCAGAGAGCTCAATTGAAGACCTTGGAATGACGACATGATTTCTTGTTTCAATTTCTGGAGTAGGACCATCATCATCAATCCCATAAAAATTGAAATCTGTTGTTTCTGAATCAACAACATCCCGTACCGCTCGATAATCTGATTCGGCAAACTGATAAAACCCAGCTGTCCAAATCTGTAGGGGACTCTTGTTCCCTTCGGTTGACATCGGGTGGCTATTCCACTGTGACGAAAAATAATCTAATGCTCTATTAATTCGTGGCATATAAATATACTGCAGAGCTAAGCTGTGTACCTCATTGTTGGGATCCAGAAGGCCTTGAGATTCCATGTAGTAAAACAGGTTATAAAAGTGTTGTAAGACATACTGGAACACATCTTTCCACATTCGCTCAATCCGTTGATTGTGAGTTGATCTTCCTGTTATCACTGGATTAGAATCAACACCATACTTATGGAGCATTAATTTTGCAACTTCTATATTCTCAGTACCATAGTCAGTGCGAACACGATGAGGGTAATGAAATGTATTGGTACTGGTTTGGAAAAGATCCAAAACAGTTGATGCTAAGTTGTTGTTTGAACATTTCAGAAACACGACTGCTCTTGAGAAGCCATCAACACAACCATGTATTACTATCCTCCATCTAATGAGTTTGTGATTACCATCCAAAGGCCTATTAATACAAATTGCAACACTAATTAATGTCTGGATGAATATAAATCATGCCTACATCATGAACACCATGGCACTTTTTTTTTATTTTCGAAAATAGTTTGAAGGTGAACAGGGCAGGTACGCTATATACAGACGAGTTACCTGAAAGCACATCCTGTTTGCTTTTATTATTGCTTTGAACACTAATTTCTAAGCGGATAAACACTTCTGACTACTAGTATACCTCAGTGATGTGAACAAAAACAATGAAAGGTTGAGAGGGCCCCTTTGAGCACAGCAAGTGTGCACAATACCATGTGGTACAGTATCCCCCGTATATACATATAACCCCCAACATGCCCATGAGAAATCCATGGACTTGTATCTTCACTTAGTTTATTGATAGGGATGTTTAATCACACATCACAATCGCCATAAAATGGTTCTTATACATCCTTGAACAATAAGTAGTTTATGCACAAAATAGTTATTCTACCTCATTTGTATCTTAAAGGCACTTTTGCTTATATAGCACACATATCGTGGAAAAGTCCATGGTGCTTTACATTAAAGTATAAATACAATACATATAACTAAAAATATAAAAAATAAGAATATAGACTATAGTAAAAAAAAAAGAAAGAACTATTGTCTATCTTTAATAAATACGCATTAATAAATGTTTTAAAAAGATAAGTTTTCAAATGTTTTTTTAAAAGATGAAATAGAACTTGACTTTCGCAAACTTATTGGTAGAGAGTTCCACAAAATGGGGGCACAGACAAAGAATGAGCAGTCACTATAAGTTTTTCATCTGGATTTGGAACAAGTAGGAGTTCATTGGAAACTGAGCGAAGAGAACGAAATGAAAAGGAAACATGCTTAATACAATGACATTTCCTGAAATTAAAAAACTCTTTGCCTATTTTAAATTAAAGATTGTGACATGACTGACATCATCACATCAACCCAGTATTTTTGTTGAATACCCGAGTAGGTCAGATGCGATGGACACATTCACTATTTATGAACAACTGTACACTTGTCAGATTTTAAATTGCAAATATTTACCACAATGCATTGGGTGTTGGGACACTGTAAACTCTTCTATGAATAGATGTGTGCCTCCGTAGTTGCCGATTTATTGGGTCCACTCGGTTAATAGATGCACGAAGTCTTGATCGTTGAACTTTAATTCGCTGAGCAACCAGGGCCCCTGACACCATCCTCTCACCAGAATTTGGTGAAGATACAAGAACTCTCGTAATAAAAATATCTAGTTCACCATCAGTAATAACACTAAAATTATTTTCACATACTGGTGATGAGAACTCTGCACGGCGACGATGAATAGTTTTCTCTGAAACTCCCAGCATTTGTGAAATCGCTTTCCATGTAAAATTTAAACTACGCAGGCTTATTATTTGCCTTTCAGGAACTGAAAACCTGGGTCTGCCTCTGTTTGCTTCCTGTCCATCTCCTGCTTCATATCCACATGTATAGCGATAGTTCTCAGTTGTAGAAGTTTCAACTCTTTCATTTAAAATGTTGTATAGGCGTTTGAGTTCTGTCATGAGATTACACATGTCACTGACAATTTCAGGGCTCCATATTGAATTTCTTGAAAGTATGGAAAGGCCTTCAATAAATGCTCTGCACCGTGAGCACAAAACCTCTGCGTAGGTATCCTGAGCAGTAAAAATATTTCGCCTCAGTTCTAGATACATATCCTTGCCAATCACGAGGTAGGACACAACGTTGTTACAATATGCGATTCGTTCAGTTTGTTGTCTTTCAAATATCTCTTCGCCGTCAGTTTCAACCGAGGTTTCAGCCGCCATCTTCGATGCGACGATGATCTATCTTGCGTGCCCGCGATCAATAGTGTTCAGCGGTCGTAGCTTGAGCCCGCGATTGGTTTATATTTCAAAATTGGTTTATATTTTTAAAATTGGTTTATATTTCTAAATTGGTTTATATTTCTAAATTGGTTTATATTTCAACATTGGGCTATATTTCAAAACTGGTCTATATATTTACCGATAAGTATATATATTTACCGATTAAGTATTATATTTTCGCATGAAGTATAATATTTCTACATGAAGTACTATATTTTCGAAAAAAAGTATTTTTGTCCGCTTTGGCGCGACATACATTTCCTCTATTGAAAATGAAACTAAATCTATTGTCGAAAAATTAAACCTCAGCGATAGAGTAAACGTCACCGCCAAAAGAGAAGCCTTCATCACCTTGAAAGATCACAAACCTAACTTCGCCAATAACCCAACCTGCCGCCTCATTAACCCATCAAAACCCGAAATTGGCAAAATCACTAAACAAATCCTCGACAGAATCAACAAGAAAACCACTACCGCCATGAACCTCAACCAATGGAAGAACACAACTACTGTTTTGAACTGGTTCAACAACATCGACAACAAAAACCAGTACACATTCATTGAATTCGACGTGGTAGACTTTTACCCATCAATCTCAATTGAACTATTGAATGCCGCATTAGATTTCGCCTCTACACATGACAACATCACAAACGATGAAAGAGAAATCATTATTCACGCAAAAAAATCATGTCTATTTAACAACGAAGAGCAATGGGGCAAGAAATCATCACCCGACCTCTTTGACATCACCATGGGCAGTTACGATGGTGCAGAATCCTGCGAACTTGTGGGCTCCTTTCTCCTTTACCTTATTACCCAGAAACACGGCAACAATTTTGGGCTATACAGAGATGATGGCCTCGGGATAACTCAAGCATCCCCCCGCCAGGTTGATCTAATCAAGAAAGACCTGTGCGCCACCTTCAACAAATATAGCCTGAAAATCACCATCAACTTTCTATATGTAACCCTCAATTTAACCACTGGAACACATATGCCCTTCACCAAACCCAACAATGTACCACTTTACATACACAACAAATCTAACCACCCACCCACCCACCCACCCAGCCATAATCATCAAGAACTTACCCGAATCCATTAACAAACGACTCTCTGACATTTCATCTGACGTAAAGAGTCATTTAACCGCACAGCACCCCTATACCAAAGAGCTCTTGAACACAGTGGGTACAAACACAGACTGAAATTCCAACCCCCAACACCACCTAACGACCACAACAACAACAACAAAACGAGAAAGTGACACAGGAACATCACATGGTACAACCCACCATACAGCAGCAACGTTGCCGCCAACATCGGCCAAACGTTTCTTAAAATTCTTAAGGAAGAATTTCATGAGAATCATTGCTTGCACAAAATCTTCAACAAAAACACTGTTAAGATTAGTTACAGTTGCATGACCAACATAAAACTAACCATCGACGGACACAACAAGACCATCCTAAAGAAGACAACACAACAAACATCAACGCCAAATCAATGTAACTGCAGAAAACCTGACGATTGCCCTATACTTGGCAAATGCCTGACTAAGTCAGTTATTTACCAAACTACAGTAATCACCAACGACAACAAACCCAACCAAACATACATCGGACTCACTGCAAACACATTCAAAACGAGATTCACCAACCACAAAGCATCATTCAAACACCGAGAAAAGAAACTTTCTACTGAGCTGAGTAAACATGTCTGGGAGCTTAAAGATAAAAATGCCGAGTTCAACATTAAGTGGAGAATTATCAAGCAAGCCAAACCCTACAATAACACCTCAAACAGATGTAACTTATGCCTGTGGGAGAAATATTTTATCATCTGCAAACCTTCTCTGGCCACACTAAACAAACGTAACGAACTTGTTTCATCATGTAGACATGCTAATAAATTTCTTTTAAGAAACTCTGTAACATAATGCACATATCAATGTTAACCTGCAGGGGGGGGAGGCCGGGGAAACCCACGGGATTTGCCAGAGTACGATTGCCCTTGATGGGGGCATTTGACCACTGATCTCAAATAATATACTCATACTGGATAGAGCATCCGGTGCTCGCTGTGAAGTCGGAATAAATTAGTGGCGGCCATTTCAAGTGGGACCCACTTGGTTTTCATACAGCCACTTTTAAGTTCTCCCGTAGCGACAGATACATGTTACAAAAATTTAGCTGGTTTTCGTTAAAAACCCGATCATTTAAAGCGAAAACCAGAGGCGAAAACTATGATTCAGCAATATTATGGGTCCCACCGGATATGGTGGCCGCGAGATTTTTAGCCTCACTTCCGACTTCAATTTTTGCCACGCGCGAAACAATAGATGCTCTATCCAGTATAATGAGTATATTATTTGAGATCAGTGCATTTGACCACCTTTCGGAGCCCGAGGGTTGGGACATTTGACAAACTAGTACCCAATCCTCTTTTGGACCGCGCGAAAACCGCTCATGCATGAAAACTGTCACGCATGACCAACCACACGGAGAAGCAAAATGGCGTCTTTCGAGAGCGAATGTGTCGAGGGGAAACTGAAAATTGATGAATTGTTTAAACAGATGAAGGAAAAAGGCTTAGAGAAGATTGTAGAAACATTTATTGGTAAGTTCTATATGGGATATTTCATAAAAATAATATCTACGGATTGTATTAAAAATCTGTATTTATTAAATACTAAAAGCCAGCAGGCTACATTGCTACAAGTTTAATACACTAGGATGAATAATTTTGCTCATCCTCATAGTGCTCAAGAGCTCTTGTCTTCGCTAAATAAAAGCTTCAAGCAACAACGTTCCTTTTTAATATTAAATATGTTCTATTAATATATGTTAATATTGATTATTGAAAGGCCAAAAGCGTCTATTGTTATGTTGATATTGAAAGCTTCTATAGTATACACTATAAATATTGAGAGTCATGTGTTTATGAATATTTACAGAGGTATGACATCATCAATAAATAATATTCTAGTAAACATTTAGATCTGGTTGGAGTAAAGTTATAATTTCTTATCCGTTTCTATTTATATCAAAATGCTTTACTCATCTTTCAATAGAAAACAAACTGGATAACATAGAGACTCTAGAGCTTCTATTGTCCAATGACCAAGATACAAAGGAGTTGATTCCAGTGGTGGGTGAAAGACTGCTGGTCAAGAAATTAATGAAAAATGCATTATCTGTCAATGGTATAAATGTATGTTTCCTTTTAAATTTTAACCTGTTGGTATTTATCTGTGGTTCTTGATACTGTATGCATTTTTTGACAGTCGTTTACAGCAAACAGTGTATGTGCTTATTTAATAAATGTATCCTTTATACTGTATATCTATTTAGGAACAACATGGCTGTATATCGCCAAATATTTTGGACAGTGAATTTACCCAACAAGCAGGTATGGCATTTAGTAATATAGTGAAATCACTGTGGTTAAATTTAAAATTATAAATTTTATCTATAATAAATAATATAACGAATAAAACGGTCAAGCTGAAAGAAAAAAACCCTTTGTGCTTATAATCTAAAAACCAATGGAGCTTGTATGAGTTTTTGTTCTGCACTCTGGCATTAAGGGAAAATGTAACATCAAAGTGAGGCTTGTTGATGAGAACAATAGTGTGACGTAAAACCGCATAAGTCCCATTGCTTTATTTATGACATCAGTGTTTTTTTTCTACTTACTCATTTTTCACCATGGATTTTATCTTACCATGAAGCTATTTTAAATTGTTAGTTAAGTTTTGTATATACTATTTTAAATTTATACATAACAAAAGCTTGGATGAGCTCGCTACATGAAGAAGCTTCTTCGAGAGGCTTTGCCATACTTTGTGAAGATGAGACGTCTTCCTGTAGAGAATTGAGAGTAAGGGCGATGTATAACAATATACATGAAGTCTGACTGTCCTTACCGTGGCTCAATAGCTGAGTGGTCAGACCGCTGATGCATTGATTCGGAGACCTTGGGTTCGATTCCCAGTTGGGGCAGTCAGTTTTTCATATACTGTACATGTATACATGTATTATAATCATTATATACTATATATTTTCTAGATCTCGAAGTATTAATTCCAAAGAAACCAAAACTTTCAGGAGGTCAACAAACACTAGTTTTCGACGGAGGATCGCTAAAAATTGGACCAGCATTAATTGTAAGTACACATAGTTACATTGTTAAAACCTGTGTATTCTACATTTCCCATTCAGTTTGTTTGTACATAACTCAGTGAAATGTTCAGGTTAACCAGTATCTTACAATGGTGTCATGTTTGTTTATCACTAGGAATCAGATGAACCTCTAAAGCTAGATAAAGACATTCCAAGAAGTGCAAGAATTTTTAACAAAGATAAGAAGCGGCCTTTAAAACCATACGAAGAGGCTGTAAACACCGCTGCTGGACAACTGGCACTGGAAGATCCAACACTCTTGGGCCAAAGAGGTATGCATACACTCCACTTTTTGCTGGAGTTAACATAGTTAGCCGATTATCCTTTATTTTTTATATTGTATTTTAGGAACCCTTCTCACAAAAGCTGTTGAAAAGGTGAAGTCAGAAGGTTCATATTCATACAAGAAAGGTCATTCTAGAGCTGAATCATCAAGTAGTGCCAGTAGTGAAGAAGACTGCAACCGCCCAAAAAGAGCTAAGTTGATGGCTGGTGAACGGCAAAGAGAGATCCATAACTTGTCACAGTTAATTTCTATGACAGAAGATGGCATTAAAATGAGACAATTAGAATTGGGGAAGGCCAAGACTGTTAATAACTACAACCAGTGTGCAGAAATTTCTGACAAGATAAGGAAATTATTTAAAGAAAAGAATGAGTACTCAAGGCAGCTAGCAGCCATACAGAAAAAAGAATCCAAATCAGTATGGTATCACAAGAAGAAAACGTCCACATCTGTTGCAAGCCCTCAAGCGAAGCTTCCTGAAAGTTGTGGATTGAAAGCTGCTTTTGAAAGAATGGGGAAGGATAAAGAGCAGTCAAGCAACAAAGAATCTGTCATCTTGGAAAGTGATAGCTCAGATAATTCTTCAGGTGATACTGAAATATTGTATTCTACATGGCTGTGAAGAATGTAAAAAAATAATTGAATTTAACGGAAGACTATTCGGATTTATTACAGTAATTGTAACACAGTGATCAGTATGATACAATGATACTGATATTGTTCTTTTTTAATATATAGAGATTCCAACTGGAGACATACAGGAGCAGGATTTTTGAATCATCCCTTCTATGATATGGAAGGGGATAACATTTTAGAGATTTATAAACACCAGAAAAGCAGGAACCTGTCCAAGTATGACCAAATCAAAGATGATGTTTATGTTTCAAGATTTGAGGGATTGAGTTTGGAGGAGTATATTGAGACTCGTTCTCTATTTTGCAAAGCACAGCATGCCAAAACGTGCCAAGACTGTTGTTTACAAATAAAAGTTGCCAAGCATGTCAAGCAGGAAGGTTATATTACACTAAAAAGTGCATTTGAAATGTGTAGCCCAGGCGTCAGTTATACATCATCTCATGCCAAACGGAAATTGCTGCAAATGCCTTTTGCTGCAGTTGGGATTGGTAGCAAGACTGCAGGAAGTTACCGCATCTATTTGGTAGAAAAACAGATGTGTACTAACTACGCTGTGTTTCAAGCTCTTTTAAACGAGGTTGTAGGTAAGACTGTTGGAAGTCGTGTATCTTTTGTTACAAAGGAGGAAATGAAGAGTCTGCTTACCCTTGCTGAAAGCAAGGCGGAAAAAGAGCGTCTAAAGTATGCAGTTGTGAAATCGGCTGGAATGTCTGCTGACAAAGCACAAAAGATGTTTGGATTTCACAATGTGAATAGAAGGGCTGTAACAGTAGAATCAGCACATGAAGAAGCATGTGAAATTAAGGATTCAATAATGAATATTGCTCGTTTGAAGGATAGCGCACTCCTGGAGTCTTTCGGATTGCAAGATACGTTAAGCGATGACGACAAGTCGGACAGTGAAAACGATGATGATGACGAGCTATTGCAGGAGCAACCCAAAGAGCATTGCAACATGTTTCTCGGTGGAAAACAAGTTGATGATGATAATCTCAGTAGAAGAGGTGATGTGTCTCAACAGGACAAGCTACCAGATATCATGGAAGAAATGACATCCAAGGATCTCTTAGATATTTTAAAACTTACCAAATTTAACTGGTTTGCACTTGAGGAGACCATAAGTCAAAAGTTCCCATTTTTGCCCGAAGAAACAATCGAACAGTCACTCTCGGACATTAGTGAGCAACTTCCTCGCCTGCCGGGTTTGAGTGAAGAGGATAACATGCTTCTCAAACAATCCAGAGAAGCCTTCATTATTGTCAACAAAGGTGCAGAAAAAGAAGCAGATGTTCAAGATGGAGTGATAGTGTCGGACTCAGATTCAAGTGATGCAGAGTTATGGAAAAACGGGGTATCAAATGTGTTTGACAAAAATGGCAGGTTGCTTATTGAAAAGAAAAGAGCGTCCTTAAAAAGGAAGGCAGCCAGAGATGCGCAAAGAAGAATAGCGGAAAAAAGATTCCTTAAACGACGACGCAGTAAACGAGTTGGCAGAATAATCCAAGAATGTCCTGGAATTGGTAAAGCCATAGAAGATTATGTTGCACAGTGTGGTGCTGGGGCTGATGCCTGGCGTCGGACTGGTGTTGTTACCTTCGATGGTAACAAAAAGGTTCAGAAAAAGGCAACTTTCAAACGCATCAAAGCATTTTTGGAGGATAAGTACAAGCGCAATTTTGCATATGGGACTGTAGTACAGATGTGCATTGCAAGGAATAAGAGAAGACGTTCTGCTGGTCGCTACAAGGGGCTCGCTAAAGTTGTCCATAGAAGGGCAAGGAAAGGATTCAACCTTCGTTTTAACCCAGATAGTCACTGGAGTTCGGCATTATATTCTGCACTGAATAAAATCCAATGCACTGATGGCGCAAACATTACAAACATTGGAAGGGATGATCAAGCAGGCTTCCGGCTTGATAGCATGACCACCCACAAACTCCATGCTACACTATGCGTATCAGGGAAAGAAGCCTTGACAACACGAACAGATTATGTCAATAACTATCCTTCAACCTTGCAAACCACTTCCTACAACTTCCCAGCAACGACGACAACTGGTGAAATATGTGCAGGTATTGTGAAAGCTGCAGGACTTTATGAAAAAGGCCCTCCACAGCATATGGCTGACCTCAGATTCCTGGAACAACAGGAAATAGTCAAGCCAGCATTTACTAACCCTGTGAACGGTGCAATGAAAGAAGTGGAATGCATTAGGGTTGATGGAAGCTTCGATGAGGGTCCAGCTCACCAAGAAATACAATACTGGTGGACCCTGAGACACCTTGAAAAAGGTACTATAGCTCTCATGGTGACATCTCGCAGCAGTGGTGGAAGTTATCTCAACCGAGTTGAACTTCAGAATGGTTGTCTCGCGTTAGCGCATGCTAACCTTTTTATTCCATCAACGCTACATGGTTCGTGCCGTTCTGAGTCCGGTCAGATTGATCAAAGCTTATTACAGAAGAACTTAGATGCAGCGATTGATGTTTACATCTCTAGAGTCGATGGTGCTCCATGTGCCTCCACACAAATACATCTGTACAAAGGAGCTGAAAGTTCTACTGAGAGGGAAGAGAGTAGAATGCTAAATACGTTCCTCAAAGGCAAGAAGAAGCAACAGGAGGAACTAAAGTTAAATCATCCAGAAATGCACCAAAAGTTTGAGAGAGTATGGCAATTACGTAAAAGGCACCTTCGTAATCCAAAGTTTCCTTCGAAGTATTTATTCTACCTTGTTTGCTGCTACCAACCAGACTGCATTCATCCCGTGTGTCAAAGAGAGCGAAGCGATCCACAACGTTCATGGTACCTAGGTGGGCCAAGTTTGCAGTTTGTTCCTATACCCATGCCGGATTCACTCAGGCCTTATGGAGGACAATGTAAAGAATGTAAAGGCATTTGTGCTGGACATTACCTTAAGCCTGACAAGCTATTGGAACATTTCAATTCAAAAGGAACGGTTGGAAATCCTTCCCCACCATCAGATGTGATTCTTGCAGTCTATCAAGAATGGAAGTCTGTGCCCAGTGAAGACGTTATCGAGGAAACAGCGAAAAAGGTGCTCCTTACTCCTGAAGAAGTCAAGTTCTGGTTCAGTCATCTCCACCAAATCCATGAAAACCGAAAACGAGGAGCTAAGAAAGCTGCAGAGACAAGGAAGCGAAAGGCTAAGGAGAAAGAACAAACACAAAACAAACAGGCACAAAGGAATGATAAGGATAATGAAGTTTGTATGGTTTGTCAGTTGCAAAATCCCCTTTCAGACAAAGAGCAAGGAATGGTTGCTTGGATACAGTGTGATGGCTGCTTGCACTGGTGTCATGTAGAGTGTACAGGGTTAATGGGAGGACATTTACCAGAGGTGTGGCTGTGCTTAGAATGCAATTAGTAGTTGTTATTTTTGTCAAGTTTTATAACTTTCTGTTTAACGAATGGAATATTCATCTTTGGAATAAAAATTTATATTTTGTTAAATTGTGTTGTATCATTTGATCACGGGGAATAGCGGGGAATTTGATTGCATTTGACTATGGAATAAATCCCCAGGGTGGGATATTTGACCAGAAATTAAATTTTCAAATCAAATCCCCTGGTTTCCCCGGCCTCCCCCCCCCCTGCAGGTTAACATTGATATGTGCATAACCTCACAATGTATATTTATAACATACGGCTATAACCCTATCTAATGTTAATCCTTCCGGGATCTGTTCCATGTTCATTTTTGACAACCACTTACCAACAACAAGTGGATATATTCATGTACATACTATATCACTAAAAAAACGGTTAAAAACCTTTGAATATTCAAACTAACGAATAAACGTTAAGAATTTCCAAATAATCCATAATCTAGACACTTATATGATCATCTCTGTATCTACATCTAAGTCATTAGACCATTTTATCTGAAGAGTACCACACGATACGTGTGGCACGAAACTAAATAGTAATAAAGATGTCTAATCAAACCTGTTGAGTCTTCGAACTTTAATTATGATATGCTCTGGATTCCCATCGAGCACTCTGCCAAAGGTTTTTACAACATCTTCTACAGTATATATATATATATATATATATATATATATATATATATATATATATATATATATATATATATATATATATATATATATATATATATATATATATTATATATATATATATATATTTGTGAAATTCATTACTAATTCATGAGTTTTGCAGCCAATCCAATTTCAGAAATTACGTCACATGTATACCCCTGTAAACCCCATACAAACCACTAGTGCTTGTAACTAATTAGCATCTCAATATGATTATCCCAAAGGGATTTTTACTATTTATTCATTTCACAAGTTGTTTACAACACTCGCGTCCTTGTTGTATTGAATATACAATCACTCGCCTTCGGCTCGTGATTGTATAATTCAATACAACACGGCCGCTCGTGTTGTAAACATTACATATATATATATATTATACCTCAACTGTAAATTGTCCAGTCAGAAAGCTTGATTTGTACCACGTGACAAGTCAATTTAATCATCGAATTACCCTCACTTCATTAGTATTAATAAAAGTAATATGCCCCGCCACAGCGGCGCATATGCTTCGTGTACCACGCATGAATGCCATGCACGATTCACGAAGCTGTCAACAATGGCGGAGTTTGGCGGAACAAGAAAACGTTTCGCCTGAACATATCAACAGAATGGTGAACAGACAATGAAAAGCTGACCAAAGTTAAGCTAACTTTATTAAAAATTATTTAAGCTTTTTTTGGAAAGATTAATATATTTCTGTATAATATATCAATTATAGACCTTTCTTCCACAAAAAGTTACACCTCCCGAAGCCCTCGGGATATTTCATCCCTCGGGGTCATTTCGGGGTCATTTTGTGGGGTTATGCAATAACCAAGGTTAATAGCTAGGTAACCGCGCGTTGTTCGTTATTTGTGCAGACGTAGGTCGGGGCGGTTATCCAGGGACTGGTACAACTCGATGGCACATCATTAGTACATACCTACGACAAGCAGTCAGACGCACATTCTGTCGCTGGAAAAATTTTCTTTTTTCTTCTTCTTCCTGGTGCAAATGGTAAGTTATTCTCTTTTCCACCAATTTACATTGGTGTGCCCCTCGGTCTACAGCTTGCATGAACGAAACTAACGAAGATATTAATTGTGGAATACCCCTCGCTCCGGGTCTATAATTGCTAAATATTCAACAATTAGACAACGCACCCGAGTTGTCTATGAGCAGGTGGTCAATGAGGCGGAACCGAACTGACTATCGCTCATAGACAATGAGGGCAAGTTGTCAAATTGTTTTAGTGTAAACCTATTTATAGGACAAAATATCTGAAGCAAATTATCCAAAATCTCAGCTGAAACCTCTGCAAAACGCTTTAAAACACGACTCATTCCACTACTAGTGACCGTCTATCACCAATAGACAGTGAGTAACCCAGCCAATGATAATGCACGATTTGTAATAGTCCATGTACTAGTGGTTTATACTAAATAGGCTTATAATAAAAAATGTTATTTCTCGATGTAGCACGGCAAAAAAAGCGTGGGAGAAATAGTCAAACAAAATTGAGTGTTAAATGTACTTTTTATAACTATCGAAATAGTAAGTCATCGTATTTTATTACATAATGAAGAACGACAACCAAAATAACATAAGATGAGAATGAATAACACAGTATGAAACGTTCTATAGGCTGGATTTTTTTGAACAAGAAAGATTTGGCAACAAAAATTACAAAACAATACAACAGAAACGATTCGCCGTGTGTTTGTCAAACTAAGGCTATGTTATAAAAGAAATGGTTCGTGGCTAAGCGTGCTCCATCGAGTTGGATGCACTTGGGATGTTGGCCATCACCTCAACCAACTCTTGCCTTTTCTTCATGTTTTCCCTACTTCCAAAGAGTGCAAAATACTTGCAACATTATGGATAATGACACGCATTTGATTCTGTATATAATGGTTTTTAGAGTGCAAAATCAAGCCCACAATACAGCAATTGCCACAGAAGTAGAAAATGATCTTCAAAGTGATAATTACTTTTCACCAAGTTCTCTTCTCCAAGGGAGGTAATAATAATTATAATAATGACTATAATAACACTTATTGTAATCATGATTGATGGTAGCTATAATTGCAATAAAAGTAACTTTTATCAAAGCGTTATAATATTATATAAATGCAGGACATATGTGACACAACAAGTATGGATGGACGGAGCACAATGAATGGATGAGTTAGTGGATGAACTTGTAGTACGCATGTGTGTGTCAGTGTATGCGTTCATGCGCATATCGAGCAACTGCACTGCGGATCAGTTTTAGAATTACCAACTACACTGTAAATTCAAAAGAGTTGTTTTGACCCCAAGGGGTCATTTCCGTCCCTTGTGTCGAAGGGTAGTTTTAACTCCTCGCAAGGGTCGTTTCAACTCCGAGGGTAGTTTTGACCCCATTAAGGGGTCAAAATGATTACTCGAGGAGTCTCGCGACTCTTCCTAAGGGGGACATTAACTCCTTGAAATGGTTATGAGCCTTTAGTAACCATGTCAGCGGTATGATTTGTAAGTGCAATGTTTACAAATTGTATTTCCACATACAACAAAATGGCACTTTATATTAATCACGGTTATTTACCGACAAGAATTTCCCGCATTTCGTCGTGTTGAAAGTCGTACGAGATGTCGAGAATATCGTTGTTTATATGATAATAAAGACAGAAGGTTGCTACTAGCCTAGCGCAGGCTAGTTGCTACTTGATTTAGGTAAGTCAACTTAATTAAATTTGTTTTATAAAAATCTAAATAAAAGATTCATTGTTTTATACAAGCATGTCTGCATGAGACAAGCAATCCAAATCAATAATGTTGAGGAAATTTTTTATCATTCTTCAATCTTCACACAGCACAAAAATATATAGCAATATAGGCGGCTAGAGCTAGTTTTGATACATCATACTGCATGCATACAGTAACCTTTCTCTGTCGGCAAGATAAGCATGATAATGTTCATTGAAACATATGGTCCCCATAATTTCAACGATAAACATCAACTTCAATGAATCTCCATCAACAAGGATAATCTTGTGAGCAATTGCAAAAACTGGTAGAAGGTTGTGAAAACCAGTGTGGACCACAGCACCGGTATTGTACTTTGTTCCCGACACAGAAACCCATGTTAATCTAAATAAGCCAATAATGTATACATTATGCACCAACACATCACTTTAATAATTTGTAAAGCTAACAAAAGTGAAGAATTATAAAAGTTTAGAGTACATGTTTATTGATTAGGAGAATATTTGCACTTGCGATTGAGCACTGCTCGATCTTACCCTGATGCCAGATAGTGCCGCACAGCACTCTATGTCTATATTTTGCAGAGTACCAGTATCCGGATCTAGCACATCCTCAGTACAATGATGCGGTACAGTCTGTTAGCAAAAGTCTGCATTGTTTACTTTTTTCTATCAAAACAATTGACTTTACCAACGAAGTTGTGGCAACTCATATAGCACAGACAAGCTTTGCAAGAACATAGAACCCAGTTGTATGTTCGTATTATGGTTAGGAGACTCCTTTGTATGCATGCGCAGAACAGACTGTACCGCATCTTTAAAGAAACACAATATTATTTTTTACTCAGTTATACGAGAATCCACAGTTACTTCAGGAAACTTTTTCTTTACCAGTTGAAAGTAATTTGTGGTGCCTGCTTTGACAAGCTTTCCTATAATGATAGAACAAAATATATATTCTTGAATGAGCGTACTGTAAGCATTTTAGGATGTGTTGCAGCAATAATGTACTTTGGACTGTCATTTTGTAGTAAATAACCTGTTACTCGAGCTGTAATTAGTTAAGTTATGGTAGTGCGGTGATTTACAGGTTGTAAATCACTGCACTACCATAACTGAACCGTTGGTTAACTGCAGTGGTTGGTACATACAATGTGTTATGTGTACTGTATTTTGTGGAAAAAAATTACCTGCCCCACACTCTGTGGGCTTACAAAGGTTATACTTGGTGTAACATTGTTTATTCTGATGTCTTTCAGCCAATGTGAGAGCAAGGTTTTTGAAATTTCCAAGACCAATACATAATTTCTTAAAGTATCTACATTTTGCTTCAAATCGCATACACCAACTGGTCACCATCGGTCCCAATCTAAATGTATGTAGGTATACACAAAATTTAACAAAATAAACATTTTTATTCACACACATTCTTTAATTATAATGAGGTTGACACATATTCTTTAATGACAAAATTCAAATAAGCTACAGTAAACATAAAACCTGTCACCCTGTCCACCTCTTAAATACTCCCAGAACTAATGCAAGAATAATTTATTCTACCTGATCATTGTCCGAGGGTAATGAATGATATAGTGCATCTTTGGAATTATCGAGCAGTTTGGGTATAGCCTTTTAAATTCTGCGTGATGCTCTTCAATCAGCACAGCCAGATTCGATGCTTGATTGCAGTTTGTTACTGGAGAGAATATCATGTCAGCTATATCAAGCATTTTCAAATACAATTGCCATTTCTCATCAACTTCAACCTTCGCTCCAATAATAAGTGGCAGAAATCGTGCTAGACACCACATTTGGGCAGCTACAGTAAAAGACCATGAATCGCAATCATAACTTTGAAGAATTATTGGGCATTAGCCATTAGGGCCAACCATGATAATTGCTGCACTGGCCACTGTGCCCAGTTCCCTGATCACATAAATTAACCTCGTGCTGTTAGTATAGTGAAAACATTTCCCTGATCAGGCCATACTTACATTATTGGTTACACTTACTAATCTATATATACAGACCTCAGCACCTCCAAAGTCCAAGTGTAAGATATTGAAAATGTCTACTTACTACTAGTATTACATTCATCAACCAAAGCATACATATGCTCAGCTTTCATGGAGTGGGCCGGCATAGAAAAAATTGAAGATTCACCAAAGCAAATCACAATTCCAAGTTCAAACAGCTCAAAAAAGGAGAAGGAACAATTTGTACATCACTATTTGTCGCAGTTTGACGAAGAGTACTTCCTAACTGAGTTTGATGTAGAGAAAGAATGGAGAAGGAACGAAGAGAAGAAAAATACTGAAAAGATACAGGAGAGCAATGACCTAAACGTTATAGAAGAGTAGGTAAATGTTTCTGGACGGTCATGTTCTGCAGACCAAGCAACCAAAGATGAAATCAAGCCTGGTAGATACAATGTTAATTTCATTTAGTATAAAATCCAAATTGCACAAGTCCGAAGGAAGAGTGCTATTTGAGGTCTTTGAAAAACTCACGAGTGCCTGTTTTTTTCCAAATTGCACAAGAAATCATGCTATTACTTATTATTTATTTAAACATATATTTCTTACGTTTGCCCCAAGAGCAATAAAAGCTCATCTGGGGGGCTCACGCATATTTATAAAATAGATACAAAAAGTGGTATAAGAGTACACGCATGCATGCAACATTACATAGTACATAATAGGCAGTCAAGGAAACAGCTGGTTCATCAATCATTTAAAACTACAAAACGCTCTGAACTTTTAATATATTGTTGCACATGGCAAAAAATAGCATTATTTTGATTCAAATTCAAATTATCAGCGCCAAACAAAATCATTTTCACTTTAACTGAGTCAGACATATTATACCAGCTGTTTCCCAAGATTTCAACTACAGCCATAAATAAAGAAAATCTAAAAGCAGCATATCGGGGACGATGTAGAAAATAATGAATTGGGGATTCACAACTGAATCCACAATCACAGGCCTGAGATGCCACACAATTGATTTTAAAGAGATAATAATTCAGCGCACAACAATTCAGCCTAATTCGAGTATGTAAAATTGAACTATATCTATCAAGTGCATAATCATAGCGTTTATCATAAGTTGAAATGTCAAAGAAATCTAGCAGGCATCTTTTAAAATGACCTATAGATTGAGTATCCCGAAAATCATAGTCTAAGCTATTCCATAAAATTGTAGTGGCAGGAAAGAAAGATTTTTTAAATCTCTCCGTACGACATTGGAATAAGCTGAAATTACAGGAGGATCTCAGCAATATCCCTGATCTTTGTTGTGTTGTAAGTGGAAGTAAGTCGAATAAATAATTTGGTGTTAGCTTATTAACTATCTTAAAAAATAAAACAAGTTTGTGAACTGAACGCCTTGTTTTCAAATCTTCCCATGCTAACTCTTCTAATAATCTTTGACGCCCAGTACCCTTCATTGCACCCGTGACCACCTTAGCAAATTCATATTGCACAGATTCAAGCAGATCACTAACGTCTTCACCACAAACATCCCAGACTGCATCTGCATATTCCATAACAGGTCTAATTAAGGACTTATATAGTTTATCCAAAGTGTTTCTGTTAATTTTGAATCTTAAACGTTTCAATAAATTAAGTCGTTTTACAGCTTTATCATAAATATTTAAAATATGTATGCGCCATGACAGATTAGACAAAAGAGTAACTCCGAGATGTTTGTGACTGCTGACAGTAGTAATTTCATTATTTTCATAATACAATGCAGGATGTGCTGGTTTGTATCGCTTAGTGGAAAAGATCATCGCTTCAGTCTTGCTTGGATTAATAGTGACTTGCCAATCACGTGTCCAATTACTAATACTTTTTAAATCATTGTTAAGTTTAGTAGATGCCAATTTGGGATCTTCAACAATTTCTAACAATGAAGTATCATCTGCATAAAGAAAGCAATTACTCTGAAGGTTTTCAGTAATATCATTTATATAAATTAAGAATAACAAAGGTCCTAATACTGATCCCTGAGGCACCCCAGCTTCAACTTTTTTCCAATCAGACGAGTGGCCATCGCTGTTTTCTGTTTGTCAAGTAACTTTTAATCCAAGATAAGAGCGGATCTCTAACACCTAAGCATTCCAACTTCAAAAAAAGGCCTTTATGCCAAACTTTATCAAATGCTTTGCTCATGTCCAAGAAGACCATATGCACTTCCTTCCCACCCTCTAAAGCTTCATAAATTTTATGTACCATAAGTATAAGTTGATTCACAGTAGAATCCCCAGGACGAAAACCTGATTGTAAGGGAGTGAAAAAGCATATTTCTAGCAAAAAGTTGTAAAGACATTTAAACACGATTTTCCCTAATATTTTAGATAATGATGTCAGTAGAGAAATAGGGCGGTAATTGCTTTTCAATTGGCGATTATCTTTTTTAAAAATAGGAAAAATATTCGATAGTTTCCATGCAGTTGGAAAATAACCATTTGCCAAAGAGATATTGAAAAATCTCGACAAGGAAGATGCAATGCCATCAGCACACATCTTCAACAGAGAATTTCCAATACAATCTACTCCACAAGCCTTTGATATGTCAACACTTTTCAACAAATCACGAACTTCACTTTCGTTAGTGGAAACAATTGATAAAGTTTTTGCATCTTGAAACTCAGTAAATTTTGGTAACGGCGCATCTGGATTAGATAGTTTACTTTGACTACAAAAGTAATCATTCAATAAGGATGCTTTATCCTTGGGGTCAGTAACAAGACGGTCACCCTCTAATAAAGGTGGTACTGTTGTCTGAATTGTTTTTCCATAAAAATTCTTAATTAGCCCCCACCACTTTTTTGATCCTAATCCGGGTTCTTGTAATTTCTGATTCAAATGAATATAGAAAGACTTTTTACGACTTCGTATAAGCGAAGTAGTAAAATTTCTTTGACGCCTATAATGTTCCCAATTTGCTGAAACTTTATTTTGACAGAAGGTTTTCAATAATCTATTACGCTTCCTTACAGCTTTTCGTATCTCTGAGTTCATCCAAGGTTTATCCCGAGGACGAACAACAACAGTTCTATTTGGTACATACTTCTCGAGGACATGGCGAAAGCAAGCTAGCCATCTATTACACAAAGCGTCAATATCATCAATTTCAAAAAAAATATCATCCCAGTGTGTATTGTCAAGGGCATTAAATAATTTGCTCAACTCTGCTTTTTTTAGATCCCAAATAAAACGTTCATAACATTTCGGTTTGGCTAAAGTGAAATTCATTCTGGCAAATATAAAAGAGTGGTCACAGTTGCTAGGAGGGCTAACAGTACCAGAATCAACAAAATTTCCCGGCGAATTTGTGATTATTAAATCCAATAAACTAGCCCCACGTGCTGTAACCCGTGTAGGCTCTTTAATTATTTGATGAAGGGAGTTGCATTCCATCCACCTATATAACGTTATTCCAAAGTCGCTGCCATCTACAGGATTTTCAACATCATAATGAGCATTAAAATCTCCAAGAAGTAAAACGACTATATTAGGTTTTAAATAAATTTTATCTAAACAAAATTGCAAATGATCTAATAAAGTAATATTGTTAGCACGGTTATAATTTGGCGGTCGATAACAAACACCACATACAAAAAAATGCCGATTAATTTGCATTTCAACCCAGAGTAATTCAATATCGTTCCGCTCCAAATCAAATCTTCGTTTCGTTACAATTGACAAAGACGTAAATAATGAAACGCCTCCAGCCCTCCTGCCATCACTCCTGTCCAAGCGAAGCATTGGATTAAAGCCGGGGATATTAAACGAGTCATTTGAAATAGAGTTATTTAACCAAGTTTCCGAAACGGCAAAAATATCTAGTTTATAATCAAGAACTAAAGATGCAATTTCCTCAAATTTGTCATCATCGTTCAAACTTCCCGCATTAATGTGACCAATATTAAGAGTGAAGTTTTTAGGAGGGCCGGGATTTGTTTCAACATTACCAGAGAGTAAAATTAGAAGGCTAAATACCGAAATCAGTGTAAGTACACTACCACACAATAGAATAACTGAAGCAAAAGAAATAAAAGCTTTACGCATGCAAAATATTTTACTATTAAATAACCCAACAGCTGCTCTATAGATTTCCAAATTAACTCCCATCACTCAGTTGAAATCACCTGCCTTAGGCTGTTGAAGAAGAAAAAGATATTATAAAGTATGAAAATTAAATAAGGATAGTAGAAAGTTTAGCACACACAAAAATCAGTTAAACAAACTATATGTTTGCCAGCGTCCAATTTATTCAGCAGCGATAGCATCAACATCCTCTTTGGTTTTAACTCTCACAATACGCCCACTTTCTTGTTTAACCAATACTTTACCATCACGTGACCAAATCGAAGTCGAGAGGTCCTTCATAATAACCTTATTAATACACTTATTAATAATATACATGAAAAAATTTATCATAAAGAAAATCTTTCTGATCAAAATGCTTTATTCAAATAACATACATGGAAAAAAAATTAACAGGAAGAGCTTTTTTCTAGTAATAAATGATTTTTGTGCAAATTTAAAAAATTACAAAATTTGCACTGTATTTCATTTTTCTGCACTGAATTACACTAAAATTGCACTCCTCTCAGCCAATCAGAATTGAGAAATTTTTTCATGTATATTATTAACACTAAAACAATTATTCGCTTCAGGCTTAGTAAATATCGATAAATAATAACCTCGACATCGTCTTGGTTATTATTCACCGATATTCATCTCGCCTTCGATGAATAATTGTTAATTAGCAAATATTATACTTAGTGTAATATCAGAATACAGTATGCTGTGTGTTCTGCTGTGTTAAATGGTATGTTAGAAAGAAAATGGCAATACTGAAGCAGGGTTCAAATTAACAGTGTGCAATATGCAATTTGCCTATGGGAAACAGCACATCAATTTTGAAAATGTTCAATTTGGGAGAAAAAAAATTGCACATAATTTTCCTCCAACTAATTCGAACCATGTCAAATAAAAATAGCATTTGTTCATTTAATTAATAGGTCAAATTGTTGCACTAATTGACGATGAGAAAAATGTTGTTGCAGTTGGAAATGCCACCAGTGTGCGTTTCAAAGCACCGAACCAGTACACCCAACTTGAAGATTACATAGGTGTAACAATAGGAGTAGTATTATAGGGGCCGATCGAGCCGTATTTTTAAGTTGCCGCAAGTTGCCGCAGGGCGGCGTTCTCATTAAATATTCAGACGGCACTCATTAAATATTCAGGCGACGTTCTCATTAGTATTCAACCGATCGACCCGTATTTTTAAGTTGCCGCAAGTTGCCGCAAGTTGCCGCAGGGGGCGGCGTTCTCATTAGTATTCAGGGCGGCGTTCTCATTAATGTTCAGTCCCATGTGGCTACGGAAGTAATTAGTATTCAGCGTGACGCACGGTGTGACGCACGGTGTGACGCATATGATGAATATTATATTAGAACCTAAATATTCAATCACCCTAGAATCATTGCTAGCTAAACCCTTGTTTATAAGTGAAGGAATCGTAAGAAGATAGAATGAGGAGTCAATTCTAAAAGCCATAAGAATGTTTTTTAAGTGTCGATATATAAACGAAATATTATTTGGCCGCGGGGCGGCTGAGTATCGACTTGAATTAATAGCATACATGAATATTATATTCACGCTTGGAAATTAATCTCGCAAATTGGGCCAAGGAAATGTCGTATAGTTCCCAGTCCACTTTTCACCCAGATTTGCTCGGTCATTGATTCTTCATGACATGGCAAATGTTTACAAAGTTTCGGTGGTTCGTTCGGAAGACTGGGTCAAAGACTTGTTCTGTCTTGATCATATCCAAAATCTCCTAACTCTTAGCTTTCTTTTAATATATTGGGCGTGCTGACTCGTACTACAATTTATGCGTTGTCCATACATTTCCATACCTATATTTGACAACACAGACGACTGCGAGGCAGTTATAAGTTGGTGTAAAGAAGAGGTGTATATATTTTGTTTACTTGATTTACTGAAAAAAGCGAAACCATAGAAACATAGAAGATGTGTTGTTCTTTCGTTTGAGCGCTCGCGAACAACGTTTATTAATGTATCACTTGGTGAAAATTTCTAACAAAATTTGACAAATTTGCGACGCGGGTGAAAGGTGATGCCTCTGTTTGGCGTCTAAGAAGAAAGCCGCTACCAGAAACGTTTGCTAGTAGCCTGCTTCGTTGGCAACTCTGTGTCCTTCTAGCTGTGTGCGCAATCCTTTGCACGAGTTTATACATGGCATTTAACGACATCAGTGGTCACAGACTTGCCTACAGAAGAGTATAGTGGTCGACGTTCTTTTAGTATAGCCTGTCTCTTGTTGGTCTTGGTTAAAGAGCATCACGTTTCACCCGCGTCGCAAATTTGACAAATTTTGTTACAAATTTTCAGCAAGTGATACATTAATAAACGTTCTTCGCGAGCGCTCAAACGAAAGAACAACACATCTTCTGTGTTTCTATCGTTTCGCTTTCTTCAATAAATCAAGTAAAGACTAGAAATTTAACTCTGCTTTTGACCAACATAATTAACCACGTCGCTGTTGTCGACCCACGTAGAAAATCTGACAAATTTAATTACAAATTTTCACCTATTAATGTATTACCAAACGTTCTTGGCGAGCCCTCAAACGAAAGAACAGCACATCTTCTGTGTTTCTATCGTTTCGCTTTCTTCAGTAAATCAAGTACAGTAATGACATGATAATTTACTCTGCGTTTGACCAACATTCACCGCTTCGCTGCTGTCTGTCTCGTCATATGCGGGAGGCATCACGTTTCATCCGAGTCACAAAGTTGACAAAATTTGTTACAAATTTTCACCAACTGATACAATACCGAGGATCTTCACAAGCGCTTAAATGAAAGAACAATACATCTAATGCGTTTCTATCGTTTCGCTTTCTTCAGTAAGTCAATGAAAGACTATATATTTAACTCCGGTTTTGACCAACACTAATCGTTTCACTGTTGTCTGTATTGACGATCGTCATATATGCGGCCTTGCAATGCGAGAATAACGAATAAATTAAAGCATAAAATAACGCGACCAATATACGAGACGAAAGCCAAGACATTGCAGATTTTGAATATGGTCGGGAAGAAGCAAGATTTTGATTCAATCTTACGAAATGATAGCCAAAACGTTGTAATCAATTTCCAGAAAATGACGGAGCAATTCCAGACAAAATGGAACTGGGCACTAGTGACATAACCTGGCCCAATTTTTGACAGTAATTTCCAAGCGTGATTAGTTAGAACTTAAACGGCAATCTTTACCCATTTACTTGGAGATATGTGCCGAATTGTCGCTTATTTCGCTCTAGTTTATAAAGTAAACGATGCCTTGAATGAAGAAACCGTTCGGCAAGCTGTTCGAAAGACATTGAAACACTTTCATCAGAGGGGTTTGCCAGAATATAAACTGTCAGGTGTTAAACGGCGGACTCGGCTATTTTATTAACGTCGCCAAGCATCTTGTTAATGTTGCTACGGCTGATATTTGCATATTTATCCTGAGTGCACGTGCAGGAGACAAAAGAAAAACTCGTTAGGGGCAATTAAGATGATTAGGCAGGTCTAGGCGAGAAAGTCATTAGCGTGTATTTTGCATAAGACAGAATTCACAACAATCAGTTTAAAATATTTATTTAGGCTTTGGTTTAAACATATACATATAAATAGTTTTAGTAAGGTCTGCTTCTTAGATTGTATTTAGGTGTTTTTATTTTAAAAGTAGCATGATAATCTTTCTTGTCCT
Source organism: Corallium rubrum (assembly GCA_964035015.1). Lineage (NCBI taxonomy): Eukaryota > Metazoa > Cnidaria > Anthozoa > Scleralcyonacea > Coralliidae > Corallium > Corallium rubrum. Next base: position 40,686 of record CAXIUP010000134.1, read on the forward strand.
CTGAACACATCTTCTTTTGTCATAGGTAAATATTTTGATCTAGTCATTATTAGATGGTGTTCGTATTCTTCTCCTTCATCCGGAGTCATCTTTGCCAAGTCGCTTTCTTTCCACTCCGAAGAGCTTTCCCAGTTATAAAAGAAATTATGTTTAAGTGTCGGTTGTTCAACTTTTGTAGGCTGTGTTATAACATAAGAGAAACAGGAGGAGGAAAGGGCTCGGAGCCTGGAGCTGGGGGCTCGCCTGAGCTCGGAGCCGGGGCTCGGAGCTTGGAGCCAAGAGATCGGAGCCGGGGCTCGGAGTTAGGAGCCAAGAGCTCAGAGCTAACACCCGGGGGGCTCAGGGCCTCAGAACTGGTACGAGGGGGCTCGGACCCCGGAGCCGGGGGCTCGGAGCCAGGGGCTCGGAGCCATGACCCGGGGGCTCGGAGCTGGGAGCCGAGGGCTCTGAGCCAGGAGCCAGGGGCTCGGAGCCAGGAGCCGGGGGCTCGGCGGTAGGAGCCGGGGGCTTGGAGTCTTATCTTCATTATCTTCCTTTTATCTTCCCATTATCTTCCCTTCATCTTCCTTATCTTCCTCTTATCTTCACATTATCTTCCCTTTATCTTCCCCTTATCTTCCTTATCTTGCTCTTATCTTCCTCTTATCTTCCTCTTATCTTCCACTTATCTTCTTCTTATCTTCCTTATCTTCCTCTTATCTTCCTCTTATCTTCCCTTTATCTCCCCTTTATCTTCCTTATCTTCCTTATCTTCCTCTTATCTTCCTCTTATCTTCCTCTTATCTTCCACTTATCTTCTTCTTATCTTCCTTATCTTCCTCTTATCTTCCTCTTATCTTCCTCTTATCTTCCTCTTATCTTCCTCTTATCTTCCTCTTATCTTCCCTTTATCTTCCCTTTATCTTCCCCTTATCTTCCTTATCTTCCTCTTATCTTCCTCTTATCTTCCCCTTATATTCCTTATATTCCTCTTACCGGCATTATTTCCCCAATTTTCAGTCCCAGACCCCTCAAGGATATCTGTCACAAATTCAAAATATATAGACATACTCTGGCGGAATTCGATCATTTGCAACCTTACTTTCATTGAGTGATGTTTAACAACGAACAGCGAGCATTTCTTCAGTTTTTGTGTCTTTCAAAACCCGTGCAACAGGTTCCAAATGATCGAATTCCGCCAGAGCATGTCTATATATTTTGAATTTGTGACAGATATCCTTGAGGGGTCTGGGACTGAAAATTGGGGAAATAAGGCCAGTAAGAGGAATATAAGGAATATAAGGGGAAGATAAGAGGAAGATAAGAGGAAGATAAGGAAGATAAGGGGAAGATAAAGGGAAGATAAGAGGAAGATAAGGACGATAAAGGGAAGATAAAGGGAAGATAAGAGGAAGATAAGAGGAAGATAAGAGGAAGATAAGAGGAAGATAAGAGGAAGATAAGAGGAAGATAAGGAAGATAAGAAGAAGATAAGTGGAAGATAAGAGGAAGATAAGAGGAAGATAAGAGGAAGATAAGGAAGATAAGGGGAAGATAAAGGGAAGATAAGAGGAAGATAAGAGGAAGATAAGGAAGATAAGAAGAAGATAAGGAAGATAAGGGGAAGATAAAGGGAAGATAAGAGGAAGATAAGGAAGATAAAGGGAAGATAAAGGGAAGATAAGAGGAAGATAAGAGGAAGATAAGGAAGATAAGAAGAAGATAAGTGGAAGATAAGAGGAAGATAAGAGGAAGATAAGAGCAAGATAAGGAAGATAAGGGGAAGATAAAGGGAAGATAATGTGAAGATAAGAGGAAGATAAGGAAGATGAAGGGAAGATAATGGGAAGATAAAAGGAAGATAAGGAAGATAATGAAGATAAGACTCCGAGCCCCCGGCTCCTGCCTCCGAACCCCCGGCTCCTACCTCCGAGCCCCCGGCTCCTGGCTCCGAGCCCCTGGCTCCGAGCCCCCGGCTCCGGGGTCCGAGCCCCCTCGTACCAGTTCCGAGGCCCTGAGCCCCCCGGGTGTTAGCTCTGAGCTCTTGGCTCCTAACTCCGAGCCCCGGCTCCGATCTCTTGGCTCCAAGCTCCGAGCCCCGGCTCCGAGCTCAGGCGAGCCCCCAGCTCCAGGCTCCGAGCCCTTTCCTCCTCCTGTTTCTCTTATGTTATAACACAGCCTACAAAAGTTGAACAACCGACACTTAAACATAATTTCTTTTATAACTGGGAAAGCTCTTCGGAGTGGAAAGAAAGCGACTTGGCAAAGATGACTCCGGATGAAGGAGAAGAATACGAACACCATCTAATAATGACTAGATCAAAATATTTACCTATGACAAAAGAAGATGTGTCCCAATTATCATCAGAGGACAAGAAAGATTATCATGCTACTTTTAAAATAAAAACACCTAAATACAATCTAAGAAGCAGACCTTACTAAAACTATTTATATGTATATGTTTAAACCAAAGCCTAAATAAATATTTTAAACTGATTGTTGTGAATTCTGTCTTATGCAAAATACACGCTAATGACTTTCTCGCCTAGACCTGCCTAATCATCTTAATTGCCCCTAATGAGTTTTTCTTTTGTCTCCTGCACGTGCACTCAGGATAAATATGCAAATATCAGCCGTAGCAACATTAACAAGATGCTTGGCGACGTTAATAAAATAGCCGAGTCCGCCGTTTAACACCTGACAGTTTATATTCTGGCAAACCCCTCTGACGAAAGTGTTTCAATGTCTTTCGAACAGCTTGCCGAACGGTTTCTTCATTCAAGGCATCGTTTACTTTATAAACTAGAGCGAAATAAGCGACAATTCGGCACATATCTCCAAGTAAATGGGTAAAGATTGCCGTTTAAGTTCTAACTAATATAATATTCATGTATGCTATTAATTCAAGTTGATACTCAGCCGCCCCGCGGCCAAATAATATTTCGTTTATATATGACACTTAAAAAACATTCTTATGGCTTTTAGAATTGACTCCTCATTCTATCTTCTTACGATTCCTTCACTTATAAACAAGGGTTTAGCTAGCAATGATTCTAGGGTGATTGAATATTTAGGTTCTAATATAATATTCATCATATGCGTCACACCGTGCGTCACGCTGAATACTAATTACTTCCGTAGCCACATGGGACTGAACATTAATGAGAACGCCGCCCTGAATATTAATGAGAACGCCGCCCTGAATACTAATGAGAACGCCGCCCCCTGCGGCAACTTGCGGCAACTTAAAAATACGGGTCGATCGGTTGAATACTAATGAGAACGCCGCCTGAATATTTAATGAGTGCCGTCTGAATATGTAATGAGAACGCCGCCCTGCGGCAACTTGCGGCAACTTAAAAATACGGCTCGATCGGCCCCTATAATACTACTAATAGGACATGTCGAACCTGTAGGAACAGCACAGAACATCACGGTTAACAACTGCCATATGTGGCAATTAAAAAATGTTCAAAAAGTTGCTATTCAAGATCGAAGCCAGCAGACAGCAGAGAAGATAAGTGATGATACAGCACAACATCAACCAATCCCTCATCCTCAGTCGAACTTACCAACATCAGAGCCCGAAGACAGAATTATGAACTATGGATTGCAAATTCTGCAAATGGGTGTCCTTTTAATGCAGTTGAATGACACGGAGGAAGGAGATGAAGAACGAGCTTTAAGAAATTGGAAGTTATTACTTCTTTACTTCAGAGCTCGTCCACGTGCCAAAAAGTATGCATATGAGGCGATGAGAGTGATAAGCTACAGCAAAGCACTGTTTACTGAAAAGATGGCAACAAGAGTCCTCCAAGGTCAGTGGTGAAGGTAATAATGTAGAAAATGGCCTTAAGATGGAACATTTGATTAAATACAACAAAGTTGTTCTCCATGATCTTTGTGGTAATAAAACGTTGAAAGCAATTCAAAGAAGCTCGAAAGCAACCCACGGCCTGCAATCAGTCATTGCCACGTTTGATAAGGAATGCAAGATTGCCCCCGACTCAACACAGCACACTCATAAATCCAAGTCGGAAGATGAAGCAGTAATGATAGGTAAGCTCAAAGAGTTACAAGTATTCAAATATCAGCCAGGAAGAATGTCAAATGCATTCCCATCAATGTGCTTTAGATCAGGTTAACATTGTGACTTTAGACATCTGGTTAAAGAAACACAAGGCTAGGTTTGCTGAAAATCCTTATGTAGATTACAATTCGGATGATGAAGAATGTCTGGAAGAAGAGAGTGATGTAAGTGATGAAGAAACGTACGAATATGAAATTACAGAATGTGACAATGACATGTAGTTAGTTGCTACAATTATTAGGTGAGTATGATTTTGGTATGTTATAATTTTAATTTGTTGTGTTTTGACTTTTCTGGCAATGTTACCAATAGCATTGCACTCTTTGGCTAACTGCCTTTACATACTGTATGTCACTTTACTGTATTTGCCTGTTTCAAATAGTAACTTTGCTGATCTCCTTTGAAATCTGGATTAACTGTAGGACTACTTGAAATAAAGTCTTGAATATGATTGCCCAATGCACAAAGTAACTATTGGTAACACCGGCAGGCCAGCAAATGTCAAAACTTTGCAACATACATACATGCATACAGCATGTTTTGTGTGTTTAAATTATGACATTTTGGAGTCTTATTTTTATTAATGATTAATAAAATCACTCAGTACCGTATATACACTGTACAGGGGATTACTGTATCTTGATAGTTATTATACAGTATGATAAATTTAGTTTATTTTCACATGTTCTGACAAGCACCAAAACTATGGTAAACTTCAAATGTACATGATAAATGTTTTAATTGTAGACATGTTTTTGCAAAACATATGCCATTTTTAGTGCAGATAAATAGTTAACTCGTTTGTAAGTACATGTAGATACAGGTGTCACACTGGTATATGTACAGTGAATAAAGGAATTAAAATTTAAATTCAAATTACTGTACTAGTCGAATGGACAAAAATATTAAAATACCTGCATGTACATGTAAATGATTCAGTGACAGTACATGTAGATAATTCTATATGTTAATTAAAGAATTTAATTCAATAACATTTTAATTAGCATATACAATTTTGAATTTTCAAAACTGATCACTTAGGTATTTTAATAATTTTGTGTAATGTAATTTAAATTTTATAATCCTTTATTCACTGTACATGTATATATAAAGACAAATATTACCAGGGTTAAGTCACGTTGGCCTGAAAAACAGAGAAAAATCTTCTCGACGTTTCGAGCGAAGGCCCTTCGTATTTATTTATCTGTACACTTGTATTTATTTATCTGTACTAAAGAAGGAATAAGTTTGCCAAAACATGTCTACAATCATATTTAAATAAAATTTATTGCAAATTTAGTTTAACTACAGACAGCACTCAGAAAATGTTTTCATGTATCACAGAAAACCTGTACATGTACAACTGTGTTGTTCAAAAATCAAAATATGTTGCAGTTATAAATCAATATTCACAAAGAAATAAAAAACAAATACTGAAAATAATTAAACTTAAGATAGTCAAATTTGCTGAAAATTAAGTTATTATTTGTACTTACAAATAATTAAAAATATTGCTTCAGCATTACCTCTACTGTAAACTGGTAATAGCTACATTATATCTTCAACAGAATGAAGTTCCTCAAACAGTTTTAACACACCATTAATAAGCTCATTGCTAAATCCAGTAGATAAAGACAATGATCCAACGTAAGATCTACCTGAAATTAGTTCATAGCGATATGCCAGCAGTTCATGATACAGTTTGACTTGTGTATCACTACAATCTAAGGATATGTCTCTGTTTCTTTTATTGGTTTCAATTTCATTTCCAGAAATTGTTAGATTTTGCATATCTGGAACACCTTCAGTGGAGAAACATGTGCTACAATTACAGCTTTGTTTATGTATATCACAGCACAAATGTGACCTAAAATGGTCTTGCGCCGACATTCACTTGACGTAACTAATGTTCTCATTGTTACCTCTTGCATATTCTTCTTGGATTTAGAAATATCATATGAATTGTAATAAATTATGGCCTCAGCAGGGTGCCCATCCTCTGCCTGCCCTGCCTGCTTCTTGAAAGTATTCTTCGATAGTTCTTGGGGGACCAATGTGGATTACTCTGCGAATGTCAGGACAGTCGATACCCATTCCAAAGGCAACAGTAACAAATAGAAAGCAAATGACACTGTCACTCCTTACAACTTCTTTCAGTATTCTTTCCTGCTCATAGGGTGGATATTGGGCATGGTATTGGGTAAATAATCTATTTGCTGCACATGCATCTGCTCCAACAGGATAATACTGCCCCATACCAAGTTGGTTGCTGAAGTACATATAACATTCTCCAATAGTTTCCATTGAACCATAGATAAGTGTTTTTGGTGCTTCCACTTTCTTTTGTCTTAGTTCATTAACAAGTGGACTTAGAATTTCAACAAGCCTGTCATCTCCTCTGTTAGGCCTTCTTGTAGCAGAAAAATATATTTTGCCTGTCTGGATTAACTTCAATTATGCTTGCGTTAATAAGCCCCAAAGAATCACAGCTTTCTTTCTTTCTGCAATAAGCTGCTGTTGCAGTTAGACTGAGCTTAGGTGCATGTGGAAAGATAGTAGACATCAAACCAAGCTTGGTGTAAGCAGGGCGGAAATCTTTCCTAAAAAGTTAACCACACAAAATGTAATAACATGTAAACTACTGTACAGTTATTATATTAGAATAATGATAATCATAGGTGGCAGAACTGCCCCCCTCCCCAACCCCGGTTTCAGTGCAAAAGTAAGGGTGATTATATGTTGAATATTTATACATCTTCGATATATGGCATTTTAAAAATGCAAATATGCAATCACAAGAAGTGTTGTGGGTGGAGAAGGTTTTATAATGTTAAGGATTCTGTAAAATCTTCCCCCAAAACACAGAAAATGCCATTTCAGAGACTCGAGATTTCAAAATTTTCCAGGGGAGCATGCCCCTAGATCTCCCTAGAGGTTTCTCGCACCTTCCGCACTCGAGGTTCAGCCCCCCCCCCCCCCAACCAAATCTTCCACCGCCTATGATGATAATTACTAATTGATAATTTTAATGATGAAAATTTCAATTCAACTTGTATATAAGGACATCAGAAAATGTAAAATACATGTATGTCATCAGTTATTTTTTTAATATTAAAATTTGGCTAAACGTTGAGTGATCTCTGAACAGTTGAAAACATTTGAACCAGTGATATAATAAAGACAAATGCTATATATACATGTATACACTTACTTTACATAGTATTATTGTATTTGCATTGAAAATAAAAATATGCATTTTCATGTCACATTGAACACTTTACTGGTAACCACTCCAAACTTATGTGCATTTCTCACTATAACATTTGATTGTAAAAAGTCTTTTATCATTACTTGTAAGCTGAAAAACTCTGCTAGACATACCTCATAGCTGTGATGGTTATAAGTATATTACAAAGGAATACAGTACCTCAAATTGGATACAGTTTATATTGTTTTTATTATGAATGTTTAAATCCTAATTTCTTGATTTTGACAATAAATATAATATTAAATGTGCCTGTGGTTTAACATAACTTCTTGTTCAATACACTGTAAATTAAGTCTCAATTGTGCAAAATTAATAGACCATTTCTCAAAGCTTATTTTGTATGTGTACTGTTCAAACAATATGAAGACCCCCCCAAAAAACCAAAAAAAACAACAACCAACAAAACAACCAACAAAACAAACAAACAAACAAAAAACCCAACAAAATTATCATTTAAAGTAATATTAATACAAACTACAGTAGAACACGCACACATGCTATGTACCACATCTGGTAAAGTGGTATCCGGCACATCCCTGGGATTTAACCAGATACTTGCCAGATGCCTGATATTTTGTATACCGCTATTGTAGGAATTGTCAGTACAGTTTGCACTTGTATAAATTTGAACATTGAAATTAAGAATCCAGTCAAATATGGTTTAAGCTCTCATTCAAATGTCAAAATATTCCACAATATTATCCGATAAATATCCAGTAAAATTTCACCAGATAATTGATAGTAAATCAGATAGCAGAATTTTACTGGGAAAATGGTATCCAAATCCAACACAATTCCACCGTATATAGACTGATATATGGGGCTTACCATTCTGAAATGAGATGGGCTTCATCAATGACAATTGATTTCACTCTCTTCTGAAACTCTTCATGATGTGTAAACATCTTTAAAACCTGTGCAAGAGAAATGTAATCCGCAGTTCAGTGGCAACTTGCCAAGGTCTGATCACTGTGATGTAAATTGAAAGTGCTTAATATGGAAAATACTCACACATGAAATAGGTAAATTGATACAGTTTCAAAGTAAACATAAATATATAAACCAATCACTTCTATTCATTTTTAATATTTTTAATTTATATCTATAACGTATATTTATAACTTGATGTTACCATTCACTATGTTGAACTTACCTTTTTGCTGTCTACAAAAACCTCAGGATGCGCAAAAATAAGTTGAAACGTTGATAACTGATCAGCATTATTTCCGTGTTCAGGAAGTTCAGCGTTTTGATTGTCACAAGCATGTGAGTTGGCTTGAAGAACACCGACGGCCATAAAACGTTTAAGTTTTTCAATTTGATCTCAGATCAAACCATTTAAAGGAGAAATCACAATGACCGAAGACACCGATTCTTCACCACTGAGAAAATCGAAGACAAATGGGAGAAGTTGAAATATCAGCGATTTACCAAAACCGGTCGGCAGGACTGCCAACACATCTCGGTCATTGACTATCTCCCTAAGTGCATCCTTTTGCTGAGACTTTAGTATTAGGTCTGTTTTTCCGATCTTTTCCAGCGAATAATTGACTGCATCATCCAGTAGGCCAGGCTCAATTTCAGACGCTAAAGTACATGCCATAGTCAAAAATATATTTGAAAACACCAAACAGATTAACAGAACTTTCAAAGCAAATAATATTGAGTCGAAATAAACAGGAGCCGAGAAGGACTAGGACAGAATTATCAACTGCGCACGCCCCAAAACCCCACGATTCGTGGGGTTTCAAACGGATTGTCCCAGAGCCATTTGATTTGCCCGCGCGGCCACGCATATTTGGCTCTGGGGACGAGATTGTTCTTTACAAGGAACTAAAGAGAAATTGATAGAGGCACTTTATATTTTTTATCTGAAACCTTATCTCGATGAGTATAGAGAGTTTTGAACAGCCTAAAGTGTCTGAATTGGCAGAGGTAGATTTGAATAAGCTTTGAATATTATATTAGTTAGAACCTAAATGATCACACAGTCTTATACACGTTTGGTGGAAATAAGTGTTAACAATTTCAGAGAGTTATCGTTTACTTTGGCCTAGTTTGTAGAGGAACTAAAGAGACATGGGTAGCGACACTTTATATTTTTTATCTTAAACCTGGTTTTGGAGGAATATAGCGGGTTTTTGGTTAAGTAATCTTAGTGTTATTTACGAAGAGATGAATGTTGACAGTTTTGGTCGAATTATCGCTTATCTAACCCTTAGTGTATAGAGTATACCAATCCTTGGATGAAGAATCAATTCGAGAAGCCGTAAGAAGAACGATCAATGATTTCAAATGTATTGACTTGTCTAAATACAGACGAATTATTATTAGTTCTCCACGGTTGCTAGGGGACCTTCTACTCAGACTGATATTTGCATATTTATCCTCAGTGCAAGAGAAACTCATTAGGGGCAATTAAGAGGATTAAGCGCTTAGGCAAGTTTAGTCGAGAAGGTCATTAACAGTGTTACCATAGCGAAACCGCGTCGCGTCCAACATTCGTCTCAGGCTCCTTTGGGACCCCCTCTACTGTGACTCAACCCCCGTGTAATACGTCATAACCGATAGCTCTCCGACTAATTCCGGAAGTTCCAAATATTTGACAAACAGTGTTTTTGCCGTGTGGGGTTTCTGGAGTATACACCTCCTTTTTTACGTCCTTAGGCATAAGAATATTTCGTTTGTATTCTTTCAATGATGGTGGCTCTTAAAAGGTTGTAATTTTTAAAATGTGATTTGTTTAAAGAAACGTTTTTTATAATAAGACTAAATAATGAAATCAAGTTTCAAAAATATATAATTTCATATTTACCATCACACAAAGCTCCTAATATTTACAAACACGCAACAGTTAAAATCCATAAGTATCGAAATTATTTACAATCACTCGCTATTAATCGCAGAATAAATGGAGAAAGTCTTTAGCGTTGGGCGTCTCTACGTGTAAAGGATTATTTGTAGTGTTCGCAGATAAACTTCTTAGTCCCCATAGGCTGTACGTTTACTCAATCACAACTTTTCAAAAGTTTGTATGAGCACTAATGTTTCTGTTTCGATTAAGTGATTAACATATCTAAAACTGCTTTGTCTCTTCGTATAACATATCCCTTGACTGTTCGAATATCCGTTCGATATAAGTCTTGGGAAATCGTACTAGCGTAGTTTCTCTTCTTTTCCTTCTTTTCTCAAACTGCATATTAGCATAAAATGTTAAACAATATATTTTATCGTTTTTTCAAATGTCTGCTTTTCATTCAGACACCAAGGCTCTATCACTTTCTCTTGATATATTATGATCATTCTCTGTAATGTCTTTCTTTTCTTTAGTTTTAAGATTGTATATGCTCGAAGTAATTGTGTGTTTAAAACTTCGGTCCTGCGGTTTGCTATAAGCTGATGATCCCGTAGGTAAAGTCGAAGGTTTATCGCTCGTCTCCATTCTTTATTTTCTTCGTACTTTTCTTCACTCATCATGAAGTAAATCACCGCAACGACTAAACCTTTGTTGACAACAAGCAGTAACCAAAACGTATAGGCGTCTATTACGGTTGTATACCATTATATGCTGAGTGCAATGTTGCCAATATTTGTATAAGTCCATGTACATTATTGATGTTAATGACTCATTAGCAATTTAAACAAAAGAACGAGTCTGGGCAAGCCTGGACGACGTCAGAGTTTAGATAAACAAACCCCTATGCATCCCCATGGACTCTTCATTAAGATTCAACCGCGCGCAGATAATGAGTGCTACGGGAATAGAATCCGCGAACGGTTGAACGCGAGGCGATCGGTCGCGTGGTCACTGTTGGCCTACAGGGGAGGTGGGTGGGCGGTCGCCTGAAAATCTTTGGATTGTACTTTTGTCCTTTCTTCCCGATTTTTTAGCCCAAATGTGGTTGAATACCCATAACTGCCCCTATTTATAGCCTACCTTTGTGTTCATTATCATCTCAGTCCCACTCTGTCCCCAGGGACTACTCTTTCTATGTCTTCCCACTATAAGCGCGCGATTTCATCAAGTCTGAGTCAATGAGAATACCTATGCATCCTCATTGACTCTTCATTAAGATTCAACCGCGCGCAGATCATGAGAGTTACGGGAATAGAATCTCTTGCTCACTTCCCCACTGAAGACGCCCAACATAATCTACACCAACATTATTCTTCTCTTTATTCCCTATTTACACACATACATTTCCTTGCCTTCACGTAGGATACCGTTTGCCTTATTTTTTTTTTGCTGTTCTTTTCCTTCCCTCCCGAAACTCAGAAAAACAACCCCGACCCCGAAGCCAGCACATACTATGAACGGGTACCAGGCGAAGTATCGCGAATTAACCTACTGTGTTTAATACGGCAGAAAAACAATTCTCAAGCGCGCGGCGGTCGCTGGCGTCGAGTAATGACGGGCCGACTCCACGCTCCGCCATCCGACATACATTGCTATGTCATCCGCAGAAAAACCTAATAAGCTTAATGTAGACACCACAGCCATGCGAAAGCTGTGAGGTGTTTCTCCCGATAGCAAATCCGCAGCCCGAAGATGGTCCCGAAGGCGATTGTTCACCGCGGAACCCATAAACGGTTGATCTGACACAAACTTGTGAGCCGTTACGGTACGAAAGACATATCCTGGGTGTAGGGAGATGGCCATATCGCGACAATAATCCAAATAGTAGCGGAACCAGAACACTGGGCATATGTCACGTGAGGGAGCCGTTAAGAGTACAAAAGACCTTGCAAGAACTCTTGTGCCCCTAACGTTTTCCCAAAGGTAAAATTCAATAAATAACCTTGTTCCTCGGGCAACTGAAAAACGGAGTGAGATTGCAATCTTCCCAAATCCGAGGCTCGATCGCCGGTAAAAAAGTCCAGTAAATATCGTTGCACCTGTAAATATCGTTGCACCAGTAAATATCGTTGGATGGGACTTCGAGCCGGATCCATCAAGTGCGCCGACAGACGAGAAAGAGTGACAGCGGCCACCTATGGGCACCGCTTGACGAGAAAGAGTGACAGCGGCCACCTGCTCTTCCTGGCAGAAGGTGAGATAACGTTTTACCTGTGGCAGAGATGCCGGATTTTCTCTCTCCAGGCGGCCGTGTGTGTTAAAAATGGCTCGGAGCTTGCCCACGACGTTCCTTACGATACCGGCCGCTAGGCTCTTCGGACAAGTGCAGGAGGATCGCGGACACGAGCGACAATGAACCACCGTCTTCCCCCCTGAGTCCAGGGTAATGAGAAAACGTACCACGTCGTAAGCCGAGCACGAGGAGAGCGTTCTAGGAGGACATAAAGAGGAAAATATACAACTGATTTTCCAGGCTTGACTTTTGCCGTTCGTAGGGCTTTCGCGCGAAAACGCTTCGAAAACTGCGTAGACGAGTTTCAATGGCGTCGAATGGGTATGGAGCAGGCTGGGATGGGACCACTGGGGGATATTGACGCGAACCGGACGACTGGCAGAACTGAGCGTCGAAGTCATTGACGCAGCCACATGCACGACAAGATGCGGCCGGTTTCCACCGCCTGGTGACCTGAAACAAAGGACAAGGACAGAAAACAAACTAAGGAGCAACTACTTATCTTACCTAAGAAAAACCAAAAAAAAAACCCAGCATGGAAGGGCGAGGATGTAATTACCACGCGCAACGCACAGCCACGAGATCGAACTGTAGGGGTCGCGAAACAAAACCGGAACGAGAAGGGAATAAGAGAACGGACGAGTCGCCCGCCTGCCCCAATAGCAAAGAATCAATGGACCGGGACAAGAGCACTGGCCACCAATATTTCTGAGGCTGAACATCGAAAATGACAAAGGTAACGGAGAGGTGTTCTGAGCCCAAAAAGAATCGAAGCAGAGGGCCCACCAATATAGTAGGAGGGAAAACGTACAAATTAGCGTTCTCCGTGAGACGCTGCGCAAACACATTGACACCCGACGATCCAGGAGTGGGCCAAGGCGTAAAATGGGGAAGTGGATTGCCGCTACGGTACCGTTAAGCATCAATCAATCAATCAATCAATCAATAACACCCGCGAGGGCGCGTCGGCGGGATTAGAAGCAGACGGGACGTAAGCGAGAGTGCGATCAAAATTATACGCAGAGGCACAGCGGGCGATCCGTTTAAAAATGTCATTCGAGTCCAGGAATGAACAACCACTTGACTGTCCAGCCCCGCATCGACCCTGGCATGTTAAGTCGCGGAGCGAAAGCGCGCAAGTCTTGTTCCAACGCGCACGCCTCAAGGACGTTGATGTGAGGGGACGCATCTTGCCAATAATCGCGAATGGCTGAACGCTCGCCTTGCTGAACCATCACGGCTCCCCAGCCACTCTGTCCACACAGCGTCTAAGTTGATCTGAACCACGGAGTGTCGTTCCGAACGCCACGGCAAGCGTCGACACCAATTGTCAGGACTCTCCCAAAACGACAGCTCGTCTCGCACGCGGGGTCTTAACCTAACCAGCTACCTGTTGTTTTTCGCCTGAAAACTGATAGTGGCTAAAATCTCCCTAGAATACAACTTGCAAGCCGGGATCGCTAAACTGAACGATATGATTTTCCCCGCCAGTTGTTGCAGGGTGCGTTGTGCCACCCATTGACTGCTCAACACAGACCGGAGTAATTCGAGAAAACGTTGTTTCTTATCTTCTGGAATAAAGAAGGCCTGATCAAGAGAACTTACCTGGAAACCCAAAAACCTGACAGTAGTACGTGGGACAAGCTGCGACTTCTTCAAACCAAGGAAATACCCCGCATGGATGAGGAAGTAACATGCGATATATGCTGCTGCCTCGTCACATACAGGACTCGGGGACCGTGGATCTGGAATTTGCGGCGAGCACGGTAGTTGGCCCCCGTGTCAATCGTCAATATATTGAGAAATCGGGACACCCCAAGAGCGAATGGTACTAGTGACCACCATACCCAAAGAATTATAACTGTACGCGCTGGCTTTCCAGCCAAAGGGAAGAACGCAGAATACAAAACACCAACCTCGCCATTCGAGCCCAAAGTAAGTGCGACTCGATTCGGTTAAGGAAATGTGCTGATAGCCATTTTTATCATCGAAAACGGATTGAAAATGTCCTGAGAAGACATACCGCGGGAGATCGGTAATATAATCCAACCTAAATGGAGAATCCCGCACCCATAAATTCAGAAAGCGTTCGTCGTGACACAGCCGCGGTTTGGATGGCTCAATAGTCAAAGGCATGACCAGGTGGGGAGGTTCACAGTGCCCCACCTGCCCCCAAAGTAGTAGCGACCCAGCTTGGACCCATTCGAGTACCGTCATGGAAACAAATTCACGAAAGTCCTGACAATTCTTTGCATTTTCTAACACTGTACGAGGGGGGAGCGGGGAATCAAAGACTTCGCCACGAAAACCTCCCTCAAAGTGGGTGAGGAAGCCGTGGACATCGATGTCCGAATGAATGATGGAGGAAAAAAGCTCTCTGTTTGGTGAGCGGGCCAACATCGGTTGCCAAAAGGCTTCACAGCGGTGCACCTCCCCCGCGACGAAAATGTTAGGGTTGCGAAAGCGGAGGTCGGAGATCCTCGCGCAGGTCAAATTTTTCTGGATTAATTCTGGCGGCGCCTCTGGGCCGACCGGAGGAGGAAAGGAGCCAGATACGTCGCACCACTGAGTGTCCGCCTAGGTACGCACTGACGCGATAGCATGAGCGAGTTCGATATTGAAAGTAGATTTCTCCTAAAGGAGGACAGCGAGGGGAAAAAATTAGACGCCCGCCTGCTGCCGTTGCAACACACGCATGAATTAGCAGTTTTTTGTTTTTGTAATCACGTTTTATTTATTCAGTGATTTGCACACACGCACACAAACACACGTATACATTCCACACGCCTCCCAGTGGCGGAGTGCCAGTTCACGACGGACAAATGCAACAAAGGAAAATTCAAATTTCAGGCGGCGATTTGTTTTCCGCTTATTTCCCTTTTCCTTAATGATGTCAGTTGGGCACACAACGCGGGCCTTTGAAAGTAGGCACGCACGAGAAGACACGCGGGAAGGAGTCACCGAATGGGCTAGGCGTTTGGCCGCTGAGACCTATAGCTTGGTGGCGCATTCTTGCTGTAGGGCTGACGACTTGGACAAACTGTGGCACGCAATGTTTCCACGGAATTGTGGGCGAACTGTTGCTCAAGTGCCTGAACCTTTTGCTGAAGGGTTTGCAAAACGCCTTCCGCTGGAAGGATCGGGCCCTAAACGAAAAGGAGCGTGTTCCTTCGTGACTATGAGCCGTAGCGCAAGCAAAACGACCCTTTTTCCTGCCCTTTTTTTGTTATCCCTCTATTTTGCCCTTATCCGTCCCCGTTTCCTATCCATCTTTTTTTTTTCCCTTTTATCCTTTGATTTATTTATCGTTTTTATGCCTTTTTTCCTCATCTTTCTTTCTTTTTTGTTTTCATGCATTTTTTTCCTTCCCCGGTATTTATTCACTATTTTATCACTTTTTTGTTTTTTTGCCCATCTTTCTTTTTTTTTTTTTTTCCCCACCTCTTCTCCTCAAGGCGCTCGGATGGAATATCGCCCTTCATCCGGCGTATCGTTCAACTTTCCGCGGATGGAATCGCTTCGTTTTTCTTTCTTTTTTTTTTTTTTTTTGCGCTCAGATGGAATATCGCCCTTCATCCAGCCTATCGTTCAACTATCCGCAGATGGAATCGCTCCTCATCCAATCCTTTCTTCCGAAAACTTTTTTTTTATACTCCTCCCCTTCTTCCGTCTCTGTCCTCTTCTGCTTTTCCTTCCACTCTTTTTTCCCCCCTTCTTTTATTTTTTCCATCTTACTCGGCCTACCAGCCAACTGTGTGGGTAAAAAACACCTTTCTTTTGAGAAGAAGGAAAATGGCCATATGAGTGATGGGTTTCCTACGACGGCATTACGCCTCCGCGAAAGGAGAGTGGTGGCTCAAGACCAGCGAGGAGGGGCGCACAGCACTGCGGTGCTTAAAATCATAATACCTATTCCTAAATTCTAACCTTTTTTTAAAAAACCTTTCCCTGTTTGCATTTTGTTACCGCCTCCCTCCCCGCCAGTCCTGAGCACCGATTGAGGATCGGCATTAGGGTCACTGAGAGGACCCCCCCCCAAGACCGGCACCCCGAAAACATAATTTTGAATAAAACATCAAACATTGTTTGAAGCCAACCATGTCCTAACCCGCTCTTTTGTTTTCCCCCGAATATACATCCCTCACGAAAATCTAATTAACCCCAATGACGGAAATACGCCCATACCCATACAGCGCTTGTGTTCCCTTGCGAAAAATCCAACGGGATTCCATCACTCAGGGGTCTTTCAACCGCCTCAACTGGGTGGCCAATTAAATATCTCGATCGGCGAGAGAATATGGTCGCGTAGGCATAACATAGCCAGAGCTAGGGGAACCACCGATTCTTACGTTCCGAAAAACAAAACAAACCCATAGCTGTTAATGGCATCAACGTGTTAACGAACCCAACAGTTCGAGAGAAAAACTCCGAAGAAATTGTATGCAATGAAGGGGTTGGTAAACAAGCCTGAAGCGTGACTAATTACCGAACGCCTTTCGTCGAAGAACCGGCACGTATCTAATCTTCGCGAAGAAAACCAAAAACAAACCCCAACTGATACGGCGAACTAGTAAGTATTCAAGCACACAACACAACCATACTGTAACAACACAATAAACGAACCTGAACTGGCGGATTATCGATGGTTGGCGCGATGCCTGGGTGGGCAACAGCGTTGTCTGGTTGAGCTTGCCCTTGAGGGATAGGATCCCCAAGTGGCGGCGGAATAACATCGGCAGGAGCTTGTTGTTGTGCCATAGGAGAAACAAAAATTGAAGAAGTCCAAGAGGGCTGTAGGCCAACAGGGGCAAAGTTGGTCGCCTGAAAAATCTTTGGATTGTACTTTTGTCCTTTCTTCCCCGATTTTTTAGCCCAAGTGTGGTTGAATACCCATAACTGCCCCTATTTATAGCCTACCTTTGTGTTCATTATCATCTCAGCCCCACCCTGTCCCCAGGGACTACTCTTTCTATGTCTTCCCGCTATAAGCGCGCGATTTCATCAAGTCTGAGTCAATGAGAATACTAATTAATATGCTTATTCACGGCGTCGGTTTTCTCGGCGTATCATTTGCTTACTATTTGCTTGTTGGAGTAAGACCGCAAAGATGGAGGGTTTATATGAAAAATTGTTTTCAATGTTCGAAGCTATTTACAATGAAACTTTGTGGGAAGAATATTCGAAGCTTTGTCGTGAAAAGTGCTACGGTTGTAGGACTAACCATCCTAGTCAGAAACAACACAGTTTGCTAACAGATGATGAAAAATGGAGAACGTACTACGAAGAGACCAGGACAAACGTCGGCGAACGTATCTGGATAGAGTTCAACGAAGCGATGCAGGCATTGAAATTACGAAATCAAAGAGACTCTCAAAAAAACTTCAGAGACAATGGTCGAGCCGATGGAAATTGACGAATCGCCAAATATTCTTTCCATATCTGTTCTGTTTACCAGTCCATTAAAGTATCTATACGAAGTAGAAGACACTGGTGAAACATTTACAAGTACGATAAGGAATCCTCGGGAGGCTTACGAGGAGTATCTTCTTGAAAAGTCTAGAAACTTAACGACGAAAAGCAATCTGAACTAATGCTATATGTGTTATGAGAACATTATCGAGTTAATCCAAAGTTAAATTATGTTTTCAGTTAAATAAATTACTTGGACTATATGGTGTGTAAGAAAGATATGTCATTTTATACGTGTGTAATTTTATCTGAAGAAAAATTAATAGACATACGAGCAACATTATTATAGTTCTTTGTAGTTTATTTTCATATTTATAACAAATTACAGTGTGCATATTGACAGCTAATTATTTACATAAACTGTCCTGCGTTTACGATTTCTTCTAGCATACCCACTTCTTAGAGATATCGTTTGTTTCTCTGTTGTCAAAGCACTGCTCGCTCTTTATAGGGAATTTTGATATTTTCCGTTTTTTGCGTTGTTTATTATTTACGGACTCCCCATGCTGCTCTCTTAGATAATTATTGAAGTTTGTTGCCATTTCCTCTTGTCTCCTTATAATGCTTTTCAAAGTTTTCTCCATATTTAGTTCTGTGCTGTCTGCGATAGTTTCTTTACTCTGTAAAGGAACACATATTCCAATTTTACTCCATTTTAGCCATTTAGTGCATTCTTTGATATCCATGTGATGTACTTGATCAAGATGATTTGTTAGCCTTGCAAGATTAGTGCTTCCGCAACCGAAGACAGGACAGTTTCTATGTGTGGGTCGATGTTTAGTTGTTTACTCGAGCAATGACAGAAAGCATTTGACATTTTTTGGCATGTTAGTTGCTTTTATTAGGCCTTTTTTGGCCCGTTCAAAGATATCCCCCATCACCCCCGGGGCACCCCCAAAGATACTACCAATACCCCTGGGGTGCCCCCAAAAATACCCCCATCACTCCTGGTAACTTATTTAACCTGTACCAAAGGAATATCAGAGAGACATATACATTATTTGTAAATACTTTAATGAACTTCAGCATAGTACAGAAGATGTTTCAACGATTCAACAGTAACTTGAATTCTTATAATTGGTGTCATTCCAGTACTATGGCGTTTAGATTGATTGTAGGAGTACACTAGTTTTTGTAATACTGGTTTATTTCGTTTGATTAAATCTAAACATATATTCAAAATGCATCGTCCTATATAGCCTTTAATAAACCATTATCAGTATGTTGCAATGTCACTTTTCTCAGGTATTCACCACTTATTTTACTTATCAGTCGGAAATATTCCGGATCTTACTCGGATTTCATGTCGGCATGAGATCGACAAACAGGTAAGAATACGGCTCTTTGGTTGCCATCTGGTAGGCTTGTTGGAAAAACTTTGTGTTGTCGGGATACAACTGTTTAGCAAGATGAGTCACTTGGCTTGCATCACGAACATTTTTTGTTACGATGGTCTTTGCTTTGATGAAACAAATTTTGCACAATATAAATCACGCTGAGATTACCATGATGAGATTTCTTCGTGAACAGTTTGGCAATAATCGTATCTTTTTCACCCATCATATCGTCAATGATAAATAGATTTCTTATTTGGGGATTAATACTATCCAATATAGATTCGGATAAACCTTGCACAACTGAATCCCAGGAAGAAGAAGTTCCATTTTAGCAAACGTGTCTTGGTACTCAGTATAAAAATAAATTGTATTTTCTGGGACAGGGTCGATCATGATTTGGGCGTTGGCTAACAATTCTTTGACAAAGGTTGTCTTCCCAGTCTTGGTTCCCCCAGAGACCAAGAGCCCAAAGCGATGTGTTAATTGTATGGAGTATGTCTTTTTGTTGTCTTGGTAATTCGATGCGGTTCCATCAAATGGAGAATGCTTAAATGTAGAATCAGTAGACATCGTTTGTATTGGCCGATCTCCCCCATGCAGGACCTTTACGTGGCGTTGTAAATTAAATTGTCTTGAAAAGCTCTTTACGCAAATATTACAAGCGTTAGGCATGTTCACACAACAACTCTCAAATTACTTGTGAACATTTCTAGGAGAAAAGTAAGATTATATCCTTGAGTTTCTTCTCTAATGCATGTGGGATACCAAAACGAACCAATGCGCACGCGTAGCTGGACGTCACTTGGACGTTACTTAGACGCTGCCTCTAAGGGATTAACTCATGAGTAAATGAGTAACTCATGAGATACTCATGAGTAAATGAGTAACTCGTGAGTAAATGAGTAACTCATGAGTAAATGAGTAACTCATTAGTTACTCATTAATTACCAAGAGAACAAAAAGACATACTTCATACAATTAACACATCGCTTTGGGCTCTTGGTCTCTGGGAAGACAACCTTTGTCAAAAAAATTTTAGCCAACGCCCAAATCATGATCGACCCTGTCCCAGAAAATATAATTTATTTTTATACTGAGTACCAAGACACGTTTGCTAAAATGGAACTTCTTATTCCTGGGATTCAGTTTGTGCAAGGTTTATCCGAATCTATATTGGATAGTATTAATCCCCAAATAAGAAATCTATTTAGCATTGACGACATGATGGGTGAAAAAGATACGATTATTGCCAAACGAAGTTTGGTTATTGTTCACGAAGAAATCCCATCATGGTAATCTCAGCGTGATTTATATTGTGCAAAATTTGTTTCATCAAAGCAAAGACCATCGTACCATCTCTCTCAACGCTAGTTACTTTGTGCTAACAAAAAATGTTCGCGATGCAAGCCAAGTGACTCATCTTGCTAGTTGTATCCCGACAACACAAAGTTTTTCCAACAAGCCTACCAGATGGCAACCAAAGAGCCGTATTCTTACCTGTTTGTCGATCTCACGCCGACATGTCCCGATGAAATCCGAGTAAGATCCGGAATATTTCCGACTGATACACATTATTTAGGATTTAATAATATTTGCCACTAATTCAAATTTACAAATAAGGATAATAAGCACAAGTATAGTATATTATAATAAGGTAGATATCAGTGGCAAGGAGGCATCCAGAAACCATCTGGCTTGTAGATAGGATATCTCCTTGGAGCAAGGCAGTAAGTAAAATTTAAATTGGTAATATATTACATAGCATGGCACTGACAAATTTAAGAATAATTAAAAATAATTAAAACTCAAGTAAATATTTTAGCATTCTATTCCTGAAGTAGTTTAACGTCTCTGCATTTGTAACATTATCGGGAAGAGAATTCCACAGCTTTGGGGCCTTGAAAAAGGATGGTGAACTGCTTTATATTAGTTCTACATGGATGAGATCGGTATGAGCTTGCGTTTCTTGTGTTATGGTCATGAACTTGATTGCCAATCGTAAATAAGTTGAGAAAAGAAGGCGGTAGTAATTGATTGTGATAAGAAAACATAAATTTACCAATATGAAAGGAGTTAATCTTATAAATATCGAGCAAATTCAAATTACTAAAAAGCGGAGAGGTATGCGCGCGAAAATCAGAATTGGTCAACACTCTGACAATTCGCTTCTGTAGTAAAAATATGCGTCTTAAATTAGAGACATAGGTAGACGACCAAACAGTGTTGCAGTAGGTAAGATATGGATAGACTAATGTATAATATAAGGATAACTTAGTACTCGCGGATAAATAAAAACGAGCTCGATGAATTATGCTGATGGATTTTGAAACTTTCTTACAGACATGACTAATGTGAGGTTTCCATGAAAGATTTTCATCTAGAGAGACCCCAAGAAATTTAACTTTTTGCTTTCGAGTAATCATTGTCATCAAATAAAATAGATATATCGTAAGTAATTTTCTTTTGTTTCGATTGAAAAATAACATAATTGGTTTTATGAATGTTAACGGACAATTTATTTGCCCTCATCCATGAACTAATACTTTGCAATGCTTCATTTAATACTGTACTTAACACTAAAGGGTCAGAGTGGGAATAACAGACGCTGGTGTCGTCTGCGAATAGTAAGGGTTCAGCTAAACGTGAGGCATTCGGTAGATCGTTTATATAAAAAATGAAAAAGAGTGATCCTAAACTTGAGCCTTGAGGCACGCCACATTGAATAATTTGTTCAGAAGAAGACACATTCTTATACTGGACAAATTGCTTTCGATTTTCAAAATAGCTCTTAATCCAATTCAACGCCACTCCACGAATGCCGTAACGTTCAAGCTTATAAAACAATATATCATGATTAAGTGTATCAAACGCTTTAGACAAATCTAAGAATACACCAGCAGCAATTTTATTTTGATCAATAGAAGTTGCAATTTTATTAATCAGATGGATGAGTGCAAGATTGGTTGAGTGTTTGGTACGAAAGCCAAACTGATAACAATACAAAATTTCAAATCTTTCAGTGAATTCTAACAGGCGATTATGCATGATTCTTTCATAAATTTTAGAGAAACTCGACAAAATTGAAATGGGTCTATAATTTGTAAATATATCTACATCGCCAGCTTTAAAAATGGGAGTTATTTTGGCCATTTTTAGGTTATCTGGAAATATCCCTTTCTCCAGAGATATTAATTATTAATTACATGCATTAATGGTTCCGAAATGAATTCAAATGAGTTTTTAATAAGATGCATAGGTATATGATCAAAACCAGGTGCTTTTCCACTTTTAAATGACATACAAATCTCTTTCAGCTCGTTTTCAGTAGTAGGTTTCAAAAATACTGTTTCTCCTACAGTAGATCCTAAGAAGTCCTGAAATGGACAATTTGTTGGGGGAATCTTACTTGCTAGGGATGAGCCAATGTTTGTAAAATATTTACAAAATCCATTTGCAATTTCAAGGGGGTCGGTAATTGTTGTACCATTCGATCTAAATAAAGACGGTAATGACGGCTTCTTGCTTTTGATATTTATAACTTCGTTTATTAATTTCCAAGTTTCTTTCAAATTGTGTTTCTCGTTCAAATTTTTTATCATAATAAGTTCTCTTAGCAATCGTAATTAAATGGTTCAATTTGTTTTTGTATACCTTATATTGTGATTCACGTGCTGAAGTTGGGTTTGCGAGATATTTCTTATATAGCCTATTCTTCTTCCTGACAGAAATCAATATACCTTTGGTAATCCAAGGCGATTTCGATTTTCTAGAAGAATTCTGTTTGGATATCTTTAGAGGGAAACAGTCATCAAAGTGTCTATGAAATTCTACATCAAAAGCATCAAAAAGTTCATTTGGATCTTGACCCACTACAACACTAGACCAGTCCACCTGTGAAAGGCTAGTTCGAAATTTGATTAGGTTTAGTTCATTATAGTCTGGTATATAGGATTTAGTTTCTATTCTGCGTGATACAGACTCAGTATTAAAATATGCAAACACGGGTAAATGATCCGACATATCATTAAGAATAACCCCGTTCACGGTGTTTTGTGAGAAGCAATTTGTAAATATATTATCAATTAGTGTAGCCGAGTGGGAAGTTAACCGTGTAGGCCTATTAATGAGGGGAATAAACATATGAGAAAACAATGAATCCATAAATTCCTGTGTAAATGCATGTTGATCATAGTGAAATAAGTCCAGGTTGAAATCACCCATAATAAAGCATTGTTTGTTGTCTTTGGAAATAATCGAAAGAATTTTGTTAAAATCTTCCATAAAAGGAAGAAGATTTTGATTAGGTGGTCGGTACACAGTTCCTACAATGATGTTTTTATTATGATGATTTTATTATTATGTATATCAACCCTGGGTATAAAAAATAAGTGGTGAATACCTGAGAAAAGTGACATTGCAACATACTGATAATGGTTTATTAAAGGCTATATAGGACGATGCATTTTGAATATATGTTTAGATTTAATCAAACGAAATAAACCAGTATTACAAAAACTAGTGTACTCCTACAATCAATCTAAACGCAATAGCACTGGAATGACACCAATTATAAGAACTAAAGTTACTGTTGAATCGTGAAACATTATCTTATGTACTATGCTAAAGTTCAATAAAGTATTTACAAATAATGTATATGTCTCTCTGATATTCCTTTGGTACAGGTTAAAAGTTACCAGGGGTGATGGGGGTATTTTTGGGGGCACCCCAGGGGTATTGGTAGTATCTTTGGGGGTGCCCCGGGGGTGATGGGGAATATCTTTGAACGGGCCAAAAGGCCTAAACGGGCCAAAAAAGGCCAAATAGGGCCTAATAGGGCCTAATAAAAGCAACTAACATGCCAAAAAAGTGTCAAATGCTTTCTGTCATTGCTCGAGTAAACAACTAAACATGGGTCGCACACGTAGAAACTGTCCTGTCTTCAGTTGCGGAAGCACTAATCTTGCAAGGCTAGCAAATCATCTTGATCAAGTACATCACATGGATATCAAAGAACGCGCTAAATGGCTAAAATGGAGTAAAATTGGAATATGTGTTCCTTTACAGAGTAAAGAAACTATCGCAGACAACACAGAACTAAATATGGAGAAAACTTTGAAAAGCATTATAAGGAGACAAGAGGAAATGGCAACAAACTTCAATAATTATCTAAGAGAGCAGCATGGGGAGTCCGTAAATAATAAACAACGCAAAAAACGGAAAATATCAAAATTCCCTATAAAGAGCGAGCAGCGCTTTGACAACAGAGAAACAAACGATATCTCTAAGAAGTGGGTGTGCTAGAAGAAACCGTAAACGCAGGACAGTTTATGTAAATAATTAGCTGTCAATATGCACACTGTAATTTGTTATAAATATGAAAATAAACTACAAAGAACTATAATAATGTTGCTCGTATGTCTTTATTAATTTTTCTTCAGATAAAAATACACACGTATAAAATGACATATCTTTCTTACACACCATATAGTCCAAGTAATTTATTTAACTGAAAACATAATTTAACTTTGGATTAACTCGATAATGTTCTCATAACACATATAGAATTAGTTCAGATTGCTTTTCGTCGTAAAGTTTCTAGTCTTTTCAAGAAGATACTGATCGTAAGCCTCCCGAGGATTCCTTATCGTACTTGTAAATGTTTCACCAGTGTCTTCTACTTCGTACAGATACTTTAATGGACTGGTAAACAGAACAGATATGGAAAGAATATTTGGCGATTCGTCAATTTCCATCGGCTCGACCATTGTCTCTGAAGTTTTTTTGAGAGTCTCTTTGATTTCGTAATTTCAACGCCTGCATCGCTTCGTTGAACTCTATCCAGATACGTTCACCGACGTTTGTCCTGGTCTCTTCGTAGTACGTTCTCCATTGTTCATCATCTGTTAGGCAACTGTGTTGTTTCTGACTAGCATGGTTAGTCCTACAACCGTAGCACTTTTCACGACAAAGCTTCGAATATTCTTCCCACAAAGTTTCATTGTAAATAGCTTCGAATATTGAAAACAATTTTTCATATAAACCCTCCATCTCTGCGGTCTTACTCCAACAAGCAAATAGTAAGCAAATGATACGCCGAGAAAACCGACGCCGTGAATAAGCATATTAATTAGGATTTGTTTGTCTAAACTCTGACGTCGTCCAGACTTGCCCAGACTCGTTCTTTTGTTTAAATTGCTAATGAGTCATTAACATCAATAATGTACATGGACTTATACAAATATTGGCAACATTGCACTCAGCATATAATGGTATACAACCGTAATAGACGCCTATACGTTTGTTTACTGCTTGTTGTCAACAAAGGTTTAGCCATTGCGGTGATTTACTTCATGATGAGTGAAGGAAAGTACGAAGAAAATAAAGAATGGAGACGAGCGATAAACCTTCGACTTTACCTACGGGATCATCAGCTTATAGAAAACCGCAGGACCGAAGATTTAAACACACAATTACTTCGAGCATGTACAATCTTAAAACTAAAGAAAAGAAAGACATTACAGAAAATGATCATAATATATCAAGAGAAAGTGATAGAGCCTTGGTGTCTGAATGAAAAGCAGACATTTGAAAAAACGATAAAATATCATATTGTTTAACAATTTATGCTAATATGCAGTTTGAGAAAAGAAGAGAAACTACGCTAGTACGATTTCCCAAGGCTTATATCGAACGGATATTCGAACAGTCAGGGGATATGTTATACGAAGAGACAAAGCAGTTTTAGATATGTTAATCATTTAATCGGAACAGAAACAGTGCTTGTACAAACTTTTGAAAAGTTGTGATTGAGTAAACGTACTGCCTATGGGGACTAAGAAGTTTATCTGCGAACATTACAAATAATCCTTTACACGTAGAGACACCCAACGCTAAAGACTTTCTCCATTAATTCTGCGATTAATAGCGAGTGATTGTAAATAATTTCGATACTTATGGATTTTAACTTTTGCGTGTTTGTAAATATTAGGAGCTTTGTGTGATGGTAAATGTCAAATTATATATTTTTGAAACTTGATTTCGTTATTTAGTCTTATTATAAGAAGCGTTTCTTTAAACAAATCACATTTTAAAAATTACAAGCTTTTAAGAGCCACCATCATTGAAAGAATACAAACGAAATATTCTTATGCCTAAGGACGTAAAAAAGGAGGTGTATACTCCAGAAACCCCACACGGCAAAAACACTGTTTGTCAAACATTTGGAACTTCGGGAATTAGTCGGAGAGCTATCGGTTATGACGTATTACACGGGGGTTGAGTGACAGTAGAGGGTCCCAAAGGAACCTGAGACGAATGAAAGACGCGACTCGGTTTCGCTATGGTAACACTGTTAATGACCTTCTCGACTAAACTTGCCTAAGCGCTTAATCCTCTTAATTGCCCGAATGAGTTTCTTTTGTCTCCTGCACGTGCACTGAGGATAAATATGCAAATATCAGTCTGAGTAGAAGGTCCCCTAGCAACCGTGGAGAACTAATAATAATTCGTCTGTATTTAGACAAGTCAATACATTTGAAATCATTGATCGTTCTTCTTACGGCTTCTCGAATTGATTCTTCATCCAAGGATTGGTATATTCTATACACTAAGGGTTAGATAAACGATAATTCGACCAAAACTGTCAACATTCATCTCTTCGTAAATAACACTAAGATTACTTAACCAAAAACCCGCTATATTCCTCCAAACCACGTTTAAGATAAAAAAATATAAAGTGTCTACCCATGTCTCTTTAGTTCCTCTACAAACTAGGCCAAAGTAAACGATAAGTCTCTAAAATTGTTAACACTTATTGCCACCAAACGTGTATAAGACTGTTTGATCATTTAGGTTCTAACTAATATAATATTTAAAGCTTATTCAAATCTACCTCAAGTTATCTCTGCCAATTCAGACACTTTAGGCTGTTCAAAACTCTCTATACTGATCGAGATAAGGTTTCAGATAAAACATATAAAGTGCCTCTATCAATTTCTCTTTAGTTCCTTGTAAAGAACGTCTATTTTGTTAAAGTTTACTGTACGCATGTTCTGTACGTCTACGTGTCCCACAACTGCTGACTGTCAGTAGGGTAAAGTGTTTAAATGAAAAGGTGATTACTATTACTTATAAGGATATAAGCCGAATACCTTTTAATAATGACGTAACTTCGGAAATCAGTCGGAGACCAAACGGTTATGACGTATTACACGGGGGGTTGAGTAACAGCTAGGGTTTGGGGGTTGGTAAAAAGCTAGGGTTGAGGGGTCCCAAAGGAGCCTTTGAAATAATGACGTATGCATAAATATTAGTCGGTTATGACGTAGTGAAAATGACGTAGTGAAAATGACGTAGTGAAAATGACGTAGTGAAAATCATGGGGGATGAGTAACAGCTAGGGTTTGGGGGAAACGTTAGGGTTTAGGAGGTCCCAATGGAGCCTGAGAAATAATGACGACGTAAGCATAAATAATGAGATTAGGGTTAGGGCTTGTTGACGTAACGCGCCGCTATAAAATTGAATACTAATGAGATTAAGGTTAGGAGGTCTCAAAGGAGCCTGAGAATGAATAAATAATAAGTCCCTTTGGACTCCAGATGGGTGTCTGTTACTACTAACGTAATTTGCGGGGACTTCAATCTTCCCAACATCCGATGGGACACGGCAGTAGAAAATACATCAAGTGTTACTGAACTGCGCTTCATTGAACTACTGAACGATCACTTCTTATCACAGCTTAACAACACTCCTACTCATGATGACAATATACTCGACCTTGTGATTACAAATGTACCAGATCAAGTTAGTTTGACTGAAGTATTATCCCCAGATGAAGCCGCTGTTTTTACAGATCATCACGTGATCTCTCACGCGTTTTCTGCCTTCATTAAAGCACCAAAGAAGCCTATTAGATCTGTTTATGTTTATGCAAAAGGAGACTTTGAAGGTCTGCACGCTGCTTTTGAGGCAGTAAATTTGTCCTCAACCATAGTGGAATTTGATGAAGACATTAACCGAGACTGGCAGCGATAGAAGTATACTTTCCTAGCGGCGGTTTCCGAGCACATCCCTATGAAGAGACTAAAAGGAAGAAATCCGGTACCGTGGATCAATGGTAACATTCTCCATAAGATTAAGAAAAAAGATTAAATTCGACGAAAACTAAAAACTTCACCTACCAGACACTTTCAAGAAAAATTTAAAATTATGCGCGCAGAAGTGAAACGATTGTTACGTGAAAGCCGAGAGAACTTCTTTTCTTTATTTGAGTCCAACTTTAAAAATAACCCAAAGCGTTTCTGGTCAATATTAAAACAAATCAAAAACTCGCAATATTCCAAATCATATCTCTGTGGCAACTGCCGCCGGTTCGGTTCCTGATCCAAGTCATTGTCCAAGAGTTATAGCTGACAACCCTACTGAAATAGCTAACATGTTTAACACCTATTTTTCATCGATGTTCACAAGTGAGAGCCTCTACGAAGAACCAGACAACGAATCCACTGATCCAAATATGACTGAACTAATCTTAACTGATTACGAAGTGAAAACCGTACTCAAAGCCCTTCCTGTCACCAAAGCAACCGGACCTGATGAAATTGCAGCCAGACTACTCAAAGAAACGGCCTCCGTCATTGCCCCATCTTTGTGCAAGCTGTATAATAAATCTATACACCCTGGAGTCTTACCACAAGAGTGGAAAATGGCTAACGTTGTGCTCGTGTTCAAGAAGGGTGAGAGACAGCACACTGAAAACTATAGACCCATCTCGCTTCTTTCATTGGTGTCAAAAGTCTTAGAGCGTTGTGTGTTTAACAATATCAAAGATCAGTTATTCTACAATTAGTGACAAAACCTCTTTGGACACATTAAATAATAATCTATTTTATAGAAAATTACATAAACATAATCCGTTGACCCCCTCCCCCCTTTTCAATGTTGGTGTTTGATTTGACATCCCAACACAACACCACCATTCGATCCACCATCAACGACCTCATCACCACTGGGGAATTGCCTGATACAGCAAGCAATCTCCTAACCACCACTCCACGCACACCTGTCATGTACTTCCCTCCCAAAATTCACAAACCCAACAACCCAGCCAGACCTATAGTGTCTGCTTGTGGTTGCCCGACCCAAGCCATTTCATCCTACCTTGACCACATCATGGCGCCCTAGGTTAAGAATTTACCTTCTTACATCAAGGACACCAAACATGCTCTGAAAATTTGTGACCGCATTAGTTTTCAGGGTTCACATCATTTCATCTTCACCATGGATGTCAAATCACTCTACACTGTCATCCCGCATCACGATGGTCTTCAAGCACTTAAATATTTCTTTGATCAACGCACAACTCGGGAGCCATCAACCACTACTTTGTTACGCCTGGCCGAGTTAGTGCTCACCCTTAACAATTTTTCGTTTGATGGTGAGCATTACCAACAAGTTAGTGGTGTAGCCATGGGTACCAAAATGGGCCCTAACTATGCCAACTTTTTTGTTGGTTATGTGGAAAAACAAATCTTTGAACAATACACTGGTTTCCTACCTGACTACCATGGTCGGTTCATAGATGATTGCTTAGGCATTGCATCATGTTCGCGCGCTGACCTGGTTTGCTTCATTAACTATGTTAATGACTTCCACCCAGCACTCCAGTTCACATGGGAGATCAGTGAGACTAGTGTGTCGTTCTTAGATATTCTCGTCTCCATTAATGGTAATAAGCTGAGCACTTCTGTCTTTTACAAGACCACTGACTCTCATAGCTACCTCCTCTTCTCCTCTCATCATCCTAAACACACCAAAACTTCCATTCCTTTCTCTCAATTTCTTCGTCTTCGCCGCCTCTGCAGTGAAGACGACGATTTCATTGCCAAATGTTTGGAAATGAGAAACTTTTTTGTTAATCGCGGTTATCCTTCCCACCTCCTAGACACTGCCTTACATAATGTCTCCAACATTTCCCGTTCAGACACCTTAAGCGAACCTTTGGCTACCATTTCTAATGAAAAAGTACCTCTAGTTCTCACTTTTCATCCCTTCAATTTCAAAGTAAGGGACATCAGCCGCAATTTCGACCTCATTAAAAATGACCCAGAAACATCTTCCATTTTCTCTGAGAAACCCCTAGTATCTTTTCGGCATAGCAAAAACATCCGGGAAAACGTTGTTCACAGCTCACTGCAGCAAGCCTTGGTATCACATGTTGGCACCAGCTCTTGCTGTCGTGGTAGGTGCAATCCCTGTAAATATTTAGACTCCTCAGTTTCAATTTCGGCTCCAAAATGCAGGTTCAACATAACCCATAGTTTCACTTGCACTTCCTCCAACCTCATTTACTGTATCTCTTGCAGTAAATGTCCCATGCTTTACATCGGAGAAACTAGAAGACGTTTAGGTGACAAGTTTGTTGAACACCTTCGTGATGTCAAAAACAATGTGCAAAACAAACCTGTTGCCAGGCACTTCAACAGTGCCAACCACTCCTTTTCTAACATGAAAATCTGCGCCATTCAGCCCATTACAGGTTGTAACGATACTCGTCATAAACAAGAAATGCGTCTCATTTACAAAGTTGGTACCATTCACCCTCACGGCCTCAATGAGCGATTCTCTTTCATTTAGCTCACCCCACCACCATATTCCACACCTTTTCCTTAACCTTTTTCTGATGATTTAAATAGTAATTTATAACCTGTTTCTTTGCCTATTTGCAGGTAGCTGACCCACAAATTGGGTCAGCACCTGCACACAGGCTAAAATAACATATTAATTTATTTGTTTACTTTGTTTTTATTGGCTTACATGTGTTCACGTGATTCCCATTGTAGCTCTGCTATAAATACGCGTGACCACATGTGAGTTGTTTACTAATTTCTCCTGACGAAGGGCCTTCGCTCGAAATGTCGAGAAGATTTTTCTCTGTTTTTCAGGCCAACGTGACTTAACCCTGGTAAAATATGTAGACAGCGATACTTTGGCCATTCAACCTGGAAAGGGGGGGGGGCGGAGGAATATATCCTTTAATTAGGAGAAATGTCCGAAGGGTTTTGTCACTGATTGTCTGAAAACGAAAAGGTCTTATTTATACTTACGGGTGATGCTTTTGCTGACTTTTATCTTATTATTTTAGAGAAGTTTATATGTCCAAACGTCCGAACTCCTGCTTTCACTGCGAAAACTATTTTATAAGATTTTGGTACCTGTTTAAATTGCGAGATTGGGTAATCCTTGTTTTCAATTCCATATATATACAATGGAGGGCGGTCGCAAGGGTGTGAAACTCTAACAGTGTCAATGCAGCGCTAATAGCTCGCGTATTCAGTTTTACGGTAATAAACACAATGCCATGAAAACAAGTAGAATATAGATACCCCTGAACGTGTCATGTTGCAATAACTATTCCCCTTGACGCATCTTATCTGTACGTTTTCGGTATTGCATTTACACGTGTTGTTTAAATATGACGTAGAAGGAGAGTGTCTGATCTTCAAGAGTCGTCTAATTAATTGCTGACACGGTTAACGATTTACACCTATTTGAATAAAACTATTGAATATATATTAATTATGTTGAGTGTAAACCATAAATCGTTCTCAAATTCATTAATAATTCATGAGGATTTTACTCAATCGGACAGCTCCATTCCGTCACGTGAATGGGCTGTGAAACACCGGTAAAACACTGGTTTCTTCGTCAAACACTAGCGTTTCATTGCTGTTACTTAAACAAGAAACACGATACGATTATCCGCAAGTCCCACAAAGGTGGCTCATTGGTTCGTTATATTTCATTTGAGAAGCCATTCCAAAAATCGTTCTGCGTGTTTGTCAGGTCAGGAGATCTTGGCTGAATTGTTCGCATTGCTGCGTTAACAGAGCGCAAGGCACGTTTTGCTTTCGCTGACATCTGTGATGGCTTATTGTCCATCACAAATATTTTGTTGTCACATTCTCCCTCACCGGCAATTTCAAAAAGAATTGCAAACGATCGACATATAAACTTGGCAAAATAATGTACAGACATCTCTTCATATACCTCACAAATAACACCTTTTCCATGCACTATAGCCACTAGTAAGTGTAAACGCTTTCCTCCAGCAAGGTCTTAAAAGAGCGTTATTATGACGTTATTAAAATAGTATGCTTATAAGAATTATTATTTAAGGAGATATATTTTTGTGCAGTTGCATGCAAGCGTTCATGAAATATCATATTGTATTTCTGTACAGTTGAGGAGAAATCACTTAAGCGAAATTGACTCTTTTTTCCCCGGACAATTAGTGACAAACCTCTTCGGACACATTAAATAATAATCTATTTTATAGAAAATTACATAAACATAATCCGTTGACCCCCTCCCTCCTTTTCAATGTTGGTGTACAACAAGATCGTGTAGTTAGGAAGGCATGTGTAATGTAGACAGCGATACTTTGGTCATTCAACATTGAAAGGGGGGGGGGGGGGAGGAATATATCCTTTAATTAGGAGAAATGTCCGAAGGGTTTTGTCACTGATTGTCTGAAAGCGAAAAGGTCTTATTTATACTCACGGGTGATCCTTTCGCTGACTTTTATCTTATTATTTTAGAGAAGTTTACATGTCCAAACGTCCGAACTGCTGTTTTCACTACGAAAACTATTTTATAAGATTTTGGTACCTGTTTAAATTGCGAGATTGGGTAATCCTTGTTTTCAATTCCATATATATACAATGGAGGGCGGTCACAAGGGTGTGAAACTCTAACAGTGTCAATGCAGCGTTAATAGCTCGCGTATTCAGTTTTACGTTAATAAACACAATGCCATGAAAACAAGTAGAATATAGATACCCCTGAACGTGTGTCATCTTGCAATAACTATTCCCCTTGACGCATCTTATCTGTACGTTTTCGGTATTGCATTTACACGTGTTGTTTAAATATGACGTAGAAGGAGAGTGTCTGATCTTCAAGAGTCGTCTAATTAATTGCTGACACGGTTAACGATTTACACCTATTTGAATAAAACTGTCGATGTCTTCCACCGTGTCTCTCTGACTAATATCAGCACTAACTGAGCTCTGTTTACTGGGCAACCCACAAAGGAAAATGAAATACACCAATTGGGATAAATTGGCTATGGTCCCCTTGGACCACAGCCGCGTTTATTAACAAGTCATAATTAAATTATATAATTATTTTCCATAATTCAAACTGATGATTGAGCCCAGTGAAGGTGAGGGCAATAAAACGCCATATAGGCAAAGATTAAGGCAGAATCTAATACACAACAAAGCAGAAAGGTGGTCAGCTAAAGGGAAGGCGGGTGGGCAAATTGAAATCGTTCGTCTACCTGTCTTTGCGACGAGCAGCGATAACTGAGACTGCACTTTGAATGTGATACCTATATATAACAGCTTAAGCCCTATAGGAGGTAGCTGTAATTAGATCTTTACCATTCGTAAAAACAGACCACCTCTTTGCCTTAGGTCATGTTAGTTCTCATTAATAAGGTTTGCATTATTTACATTCTCAATT
This sequence comes from Corallium rubrum, assembly GCA_964035015.1. Lineage (NCBI taxonomy): Eukaryota > Metazoa > Cnidaria > Anthozoa > Scleralcyonacea > Coralliidae > Corallium > Corallium rubrum. The sequence continues at coordinate 74,446 of CAXIUP010000134.1, forward strand.
ACAATTTAAACTGGACAGATGGAAGACATAAAATTCCTATTCGCTTGCAAATATTTCCTTTATGTCTTCCACCGTGTCTCTCTGACTAATATCAGCACTGCACTGAGCTCTGTTTACTGGGCAACCCACAAAGGAAAATGAAATACACCAATTGGGATAAATTGGCTATGGTCCCCTTGGACCACAGCCGCGTTTATTAACAAGTCATAATTAAATTATATAATTATTTTCCATAATTCAAACTGATGATTGAGCCCAGTGAAGGTGGGGGCAATAAAACGCCAAAGGATCATTATGCAATAATGATGCCGCCCCACCCCAGGCAAATGCAGTGCTGATAAGATAGGTCACAATAGCGTCTAGCGCTTATAATACAAAACTTTCAAAATATCTCTCCAGTGTAATCAAGATTTCTGGCGCTAATCAGCCTTGTAAAGCATTTCCACTGATACGGAGACACGAGGTTCTTAGCGCAATTCGCGTTGCTCTAATGAATATATATTCGTGCGATGAATGTTTAGAGGAAATCACAGTAACCAAATATGCAACCAGACAATAACGCATCAACGAATCAATGAACATGACAGATTGCCATCGTTGCCAAACAAAATTACTCGTACTAAAATAGTAACCTAAACGGATCTGTGACACTTCAATAAGACAGCTCTTTCAGCATGGCTTAGCCTAGCTCGGTTTGTTTCAAGGAGGCAAAGGATTTCCGCCCCTGCTAGATAAATCCCGTTCTCCAGTGAACACAAACCGCGAACTTTCAAGCTAATTGATTCACGGCCTTGGAAAGACTGCTGCCCCTGCTAGACAGTCTCCTAATTTACTACTAAATGGTTACGAGTATGCTATTACAGGTATTTATATACACCCCTTGCCCCTTATGTCAAAACGGTGGATCGGGAGGACAACATAAAAGTTCGACTTCAACCGAGAAACTAATCAATGAAGATTCTATAGTTTGTAGTTGTCATCCACCAAAGAAATAAGTGCAAGTGGTCTATACAAGCTGGTAAATCAGGGAAGCCAGGAAAAAACCTGCTGCTGGTAAAAACCCTTTGGGAAAAGCCAGTTGACAGGAAAACCTGAGTGGGGACAAGATAAAACCAGCAAGCTTTCCCACGAAGCGTTAATAAAATTAGAGTCCTTACGTCTGTTCCTGAAAATTGTTAAGTGCTATAAATAAGATTCTAAATGCAAGGTTAAGTTTACAAAGTTTGCTGAATATTCGTAATATTTGTTGTTCCGCTTGTCCCTCCGTCGTCAGTGACATACGAGATTATGTATATATTTGAAATCTGGTCCCCCAAGTGCTGAATCAACCAGGTAGATCAACCATTTAGGCAATCGGAAAAATTGGTAATCAAGCTCTGGGTGAGATGAGTACTGAATTCTGTAAGGCAAAAGAAAACAAAAACGGCAGAATCTAATCCAAGGTACAGGATATTCACATATGTGCATGAGATGGTTCACAACCAGAAAATTAACTTGACATTCTCAAAGGCAAAGGCAAAAATGAGGGTGCCATATATGTAGTTAGTGTAAAGAAAATAAACACCATAAAATTTTTAGGGTTAAGCCCTGGAATTCAAAATTTAATGAGAGCACCCAACACATGTTGGGAGAATACAGCAACTCAAGTGAGGACCAAACTCTAAATAAATGGTTGCCAAATTGCTTAACCATAAGGTTAAAACACATCAGCCAATAATAATAATAATAATAATAATAATAATAATAACTATAATAATAATAATAATAATAATAATAATAATAATAATAATAATAATAATATCTATAGTAAACCAAAACGTTGAGTAAACCAAAACGTAGGACAATGGACACACAGGGTTAAGGAGATAGCGCGACATAGTTGTTCAACCCCTTATAGCCCAAGACCCTCCCATATGCTGAATAAAATCATCTGGTGTTAGCCAGAATAAAATTCATAAAGTGGCCAATGGACCCTACTGGGTCAATGCGGTGAGAGCAAAGTCATCACAGCAAAGCGAGGACAAAGCCTTAGTCAAACATGCAATGAAGCCTGAATAACAACATGTCATCTTCATGAATAACAAGCAATTATGCCTTGTTGAATGAGCAAAGACAAAAGATATGTAGTTACATTTACAGTAATAATGATGATAATAATAATAATAACAATAATCAAATGATAATAACTGAATGATTGTAGTAGTAGTAGTAGCAGTAGCAGTAGCAGTAGCAGTAGCAGTAGCAGTAGCAGTAGCAGTAGCAGTAGCAGTAGCAGTAGCAGTAGCAGTAGCAGTAGCAGTAGCAGTAGCAGTAGCAGTAGCAGTAGCAGTAGCAGTAGCAGTAGCAGTAGCAGTAGCAGTAGCAGTAGCAGTAGCAGTAGCAGTAGCAGTAGCAGTAGCAGTAGCAGTAGCAGTAGCAGTAGCAGTAGCAGTAGCAGTAGCAGTAGCAGTAGCAGTAGCAGTAGCAGTAGTAGTAATGATAGTAAAGCAAAACTTTTAGTAGATTGAGAGAAACGTGAAGGAATATAAATTTTATTTTGCAGACAGACAGGTTAATGTCATTAATTTCGCGACGTCACCAGCCTTAATTGGCCCTTGGGTGGACAAAATCTGTTCATAATTAAACCTCACTTGAGGACAAACGCCATACAGTTAGAACAATACTTCAGCCAATTAAGGCCAACAAGTGCTGAACGATACCTCACATACAGTAAAGTGAGGAACGAGAACAACAGGTTACGGCGAATTAGGGACATTAGGACTAAAAATTAATTATTCAGTCCCTTTGTTCAGCAAAAAGAATTATTATCTTTAAAGGACGTCGTCGTTGAGTTGACGGAGACAAAAGTATATAATAGTAAAATTTCTATATTTAAAACTGATTATGACTACATTAAAATTCCTGTGAAAATCTAGATTCCATTTATTAAGAACTAAATTAGTTCAAATGACGCAAAAAACATGGATCATAGATTGCTTTTGCCCTACCGCATTGAGAGAAAACAAACGCCTTCAAACTTCCGTAGTATAGAATAGCATATGGCCGCTTTTTCCTTTAATAAGCATAAAATTAAAAGTGATATCGTGCAACCGTCTTGGCTAGGCAGTCCAGCCCTTCATATAGAGATCCCTAGAGTGCTAATTGAAATCAAAAAGTGTTTTGAGGGCCGCTCTTGTATTCTTACCAGTTTCTGCCTGGCAATGATCTACAGAAATGCCAACCTGTATTGTAATAAGACAACTGCGGCAAAATTGCTTACTTTTAAATTGTATTAAGATGTAGTCATGTAGATGTAGATGTAAGATTGTAGATGTAGATGTAATCTAATTTATCTCAAATATCCTGCCCGCCATGACACACAAGCGATTAATCCTATCAGTAACCGGACATACCAAAAAGTGTAAAACATTGCGTGCAAAAAACAGATTAGCTCACAAGGTTTAACCATGCGGTATAAGCTTGAAAATTATATCGCTTGCAAATTACCATACGCCTGCAACACCAAATGGCTGAGCAATGCCGGACGGATAGTATAGTTCCTAACACTAGAAGCAGAATCGTGGGAATCAACAGAGATATGATTATCAAAAGGTGATTACCCACGCCGAGTCGACGGCGCTTCTGGCGCGTTTCTAAAAGTCGAAAGGATGTGTTTATTAAACAACATGCACTTCGGATGAATACGGCGTGGTATTATACGATAAGGCATATTTTGTGGCGTTTAAGCGTTCAACCTCGTAGCCCCATACGTATTCAATCAAACCCCAAAATTGCGCACTGTAACTGGGATGAAGGAAATATAGCTAGGATATCAGACGACCAGATATTGGCGGTCATTTGTATGCTAACTTGATTATCGCGATATTTAGTTTGACGACACTATAATAGCCTCATACGAACTTACTTACTCCATTAGCTTGTGACATCGTATAGAGCAGATAACTATTTTCTTGGCGCAAATAGCAATTATTTTTAAAAGCGGAGAGGTGCGAACAAATATAACCGAAACGCGTGTTGAGTACAGACAAAATGTAGATATTTGACTCTTAAGTAGTTTCGTATCAGTGTAAACACGTCGCATTTAATTCAGACGAATTTAATTCATAGTTAGCTTGGTCGACTAGTCGACGGAAACTTGAATTCGTTTCATGCGACGAATTTTAATTCAGTGACGAGCAAGGAAAACCCCCAACAATGTCGATGCATGACAGCATAAATGCCGTAATATACCTAGATAATTTTCACAGGTCAAGCTTGGCTGACAAAAATTGTCGCCGCAACACTAGCCCTGGTAGCCAATTAGTAAACTAACAGTACACCGCTCTGAACAAGCAGAGACCAAATGTACAAACAAACAAGACACCGTCTTGAACAAGCAAGAACCAAACGTCATTAAAAAACAGTACACCGCTCTGAACAAGCAGAGACCAAATGTACAAACAAACAAGACGCCGTCTTGAACAAGCAAGAACCAAACGTCATTAAAAACAGTACACCGCTCTGAACAAGCAGAGACCAAATGCACAAGCAAACGGGACGCCGATTCTTGAACAAGCAAGAACCAAACGTCATTAAAACAGTACACCGCTCTGAACAAGCAGAGACCAAGTGTACAAACAAACAAGACACCGATTCTGGAACAAGCAAGAACCAAACGTCATTAAAACAGTACACCGCTCTGAACAAGCAGAGACCAAATGCACAGGCAAACAAGACGCCGTCTTCAACAAGCAAGAAGCGAACGTCAACAGTACACCGCTCTGAACAAGCAGAGACCAAATGTACAAACAAACAAGACGTCGTCTTGAACAAGCAAGAACCAAACGTCTAAAAAAAAAAGCATCTCATGTGAAATGCAATGTTGCTAATCCAGTGCAATAAATAAAGTAAATAATTTTACTATAATACTGAATATGGTGTAACGCAACGAATGTTAGTTCACTGTCACTCAAAAGACAGAGAACCACAACAAGGACAATAGCCCATTAAATTGTAACGTCTGGAACTCTTACCTTGAAGACGAAGAACACCAAAACCAACTTGAAGGTTTAAAAATCAAATTGAAATCGTTCGTCTACCTGTCTTTGCGAAGAGCAGCGATAACTGAGACTGCACTTTGAATGTGATACCTATATATAACAGCTTAAGCCCTATAGGAGGTAGCTGTAATTAGATCTTTACCATTCGTAAAAACAGACCACCTCTTTGCCTTAGGTCATGTTAGTTCTCATTAATAAGGTTTGCATTATTTACATTCTCAATTAAAATTTAAACTGGACAGATGGAAGACATAAAATTCCTATTCGCTTGCAAATATTTCCTTGAATATATATTAATTATGTTGAGTGTAAACCGTAAATCGTTCTCAAATTCATTAATAATTCATGAGGATTTTACTCAATCAGACAGCTCCATTCCGTCACGTGAATGGGCTGTGAAACACCGGTAAAACACTGGTTTATTCGTCAAACACTAGCGTTTCATTGCTGTTACTTAAACAAGAAACACGATACGATTATCCGCAAGTCCCACAACGGCGGCTCATTGGTTCATTATCTTTCATTTGAGAAGCCATTTCGAAAAATCGTTCTGCGTGTTTGTCAGGTCAGGAGATCTTGGCTGAATTGTTCGCATTGCTGCGTTAACAGAGCGCAAGGCACGTTTTGCTTTCGCTGACATCTGTGACGGCGTATTGTCCATCACAAATATTTTGTTGTCACATTCTCCCTCACCGGCAATTTCAAAAAGAATTGCAAACGATCGACGTATAAACTGGGCAAAATAATGTACAGACATCTCTTCATATACCTCACAAATAACACCTTTTCCATGCACTATAGCCACTAGTAAGTGTAAACGCTTTCCTCCAGCAAGATCTTAAAAGAGCGTTATTATGACGTCATTAAAATGGTATGCTTATAAGAATTATTATTTATGGAGATATATTTTTGTGCAGTTGCATGCAAACGTTCATGAAATATCATATTGTATTTCTGTACAGTTGAGGAGAAAACACTTTAGCGAAATTGACTTTTTTTTTTCCAGACAATTAGTGACAAAACCTCTTCGGACACATTAAATAATAATCTATTTTATAGAAAATTACATAAACATAATCCGTTCACCCCCTCCCCCCTTTTCAATGTTGGTGTACAACAAGATCGTGTAGTTAGGAAGGCATGTGTAATGTAGACAGCGATACTTTGGCCATTCAACATTGAAAAGGGGGGGGAGGAATATATCCTTTAATTAGGAGAAATGTCCGAAGGGTTTTGTCACTGATTGATTAGTGACAAAACCTCTTCGGACACATTAAATAATAATCTATTTTATAGAAAATTACATAAACATAATCCGTTGACCCCCTCCCCCCTTTTCAATGTTGGTGTACAACAAGATCGTGTAGTTAGGAAGGCATGTGTAATGTAGACAGCGATACTTTGGCCATTCAACATTGAAAAGGGGGGGTGGAATATATCCTTTAATTAGGAGAAATGTCCGAAGGGTTTTGTCACTGATTGTCTGAAAACGAAAAGGTCTTATTTATACTCACGGCTGATCCTTTCGCTGACTTTTATCTTATTATTTTAGAGAAGTTTATATGTCCAAACGTCCGAACTCCTGTTTTCACTGCGAAAACTATTTTATAAGATTTTGGTACCTGTTTAAATTGCGAGATTGGGTAATCCTTGTTTTCAATTCCATATATATATACAATGGAGGGCGGTCGCAAGGGTGTGAAACTCTAACAGTGTCAATGCAGCGTTAATAGCTCGCGTATTCAGTTTTACGTTAATAAACACAATGCCATGAAAACAAGTAGAATATAGATACCCCTGAACGTGTGTCATCTTGCAATAACTATTCCCCTTGACGCATCTTATCTGTACGTTTTCGGTATTGCATTTACACGTGTTGTTTAAATATGACGTAGAAGGAGAGTGTCTGATTTTCAAGAGTCATCTAATTAATTGCCGACACGGTTAACGATTTACACCTATTTGAATAAAACTGTTGAATATATATTAATTATGTTGAGTGTAAACCGTAAATCGTTCTCAAATTCATTAATAATTCATGAGGATTTTACTCAATCAGACAGCTCCATTCCGTCACGTGAATGGGCTGTGAAACACCGGTAAAACACTGGTTTATTCGTCAAACACTAGCGTTTCATTGCTGTTACTTAAACAAGAAACACGATACGATTATCCGCAAGTCCCACAACGGCGGCTCATTGGTTCATTATCTTTCATTTGAGAAGCCATTTCGAAAAATCGTTCTGCGTGTTTGTCAGGTCAGGAGATCTTGGCTGAATTGTTCGCATTGCTGTGTTAACAGAGCACAAGGCACGTATTGCTTTCGCTGACATCTGTGACGGCTTATTGTCCATCACAAATATTTTGTGTCACATTCTCCCTCACCGGCAATTTCAAAAAGAATTGCAAACGATCGACGTATAAACTGGGCAAAATAATGTACAGACATCTCTTCATATACCTCACAAATAACACCTTTTCCATGCACTATAGCCACTAGTAAGTGTAAACGCTTTCCTCCAGCAAGATCTTAAAAGAGCGTTATTATGACGTCATTAAAATGGTATACTTATAAGAATTATTATTTATGGAGATATATTTTTGTGCAGTTGCATGCAAACGTTCATGAAATATCATATTGTATTTCTGTACAGTTGAGGAGAAAACACTTAAGCGAAATTGACTCTTTTTTTTCCAGACAATTAGTGACAAAACCTCTTCGGACATATTAAATAATAATCTATTTTATAGAAAATTACATAAACATAATCCGTTCACCCCCTCCCCCCTTTTCAATGTTGGTGTACAACAAGATCGTGTAGTTAGGAAGGCATGTGTAATGTAGACAGCGATACTTTGGCCATTCAACATTGAAAAGGGGGGGTGGAATATATCCTTTAATTAGGAGAAATGTCCAAAGGGTTTTGTCACTGATTGTCTGAAAACGAAAAGGTCTTATTTATACTCACGGGTGATCCTTTCGCTGACTTTTATCTTATTATTTTAGAGAAGTTTATATGTCCAAACGTCCGAACTCCTGTTTTCACTGCGAAAACTATTTTATAAGATTTTGGTACCTGTTTAAATTGCGAGATTGGGTAATCCTTGTTTTCAATTCCATATATATATACAATGGAGGGCGGTCGCAAGGGTGTGAAACTCTAACAGTGTCAATGCAGCGTTAATAGCTCGCGTATTCAGTTTTACGTTAATAAACACAATGCCATGAAAACAAGTAGAATATATAGATACCCCTGAACGTGTGTCATCTTGCAATAACTATTCCCCTTGACGCATCTTACCTGTACGTTTTCGGTATTGCATTTACACGTGTTGTTTAAATATGACGTAGAAGGAGAGTGTCTGATTTTCAAGAGTCATCTAATTAATTGCCGACACGGTTAACGATTTACACCTATTTGAATAAAACTGTTGAATATATATTAATTATGTTGAGTGTAAACCGTAAATCGTTCTCAAATTCATTAATAATTCATGAGGATTTTACTCAATCAGACAGCTCCATTCCGTCACGTGAATGGGCTGTGAAACACCGGTAAAACACTGGTTTATTCGTCAAACACTAGCGTTTCATTGCTGTTACTTAAACAAGAAACACGATACGATTATCCGCAAGTCCCACAACGGCGGCTCATTGGTTCATTATCTTTCATTTGAGAAGCCATTTCGAAAAATCGTTCTGCGTGTTTGTCAGGTCAGGAGATCTTGGCTGAATTGTTCGCATTGCTGCGTTAACAGAGCGCAAGGCACGTTTTGCTTTCGCTGACATCTGTGACGGCTTATTGTCCATCACAAATATTTTGTTGTCACATTCTCCCTCACCGGCAATTTCAAAAAGAATTGCAAACGATCGACGTATAAACTGGGCAAAATAATGTACAGACATCTCTTCATATACCTCACAAATAACACCTTTTCCATGCACTATAGCCACTAGTAAGTGTAAACGCTTTCCTCCAGCAAGATCTTAAAAGAGCGTTATTATGACGTCATTAAAATGGTATACTTATAAGAATTATTATTTATGGAGATATATTTTTGTGCAGTTGCATGCAAACGTTCATGAAATATCATATTGTATTTCTGTACAGTTGAGGAGAAAACACTTTAGCGAAATTGACTTTTTTTTTCCAGACAATTAGTGACAAAACCTCTTCGGACACATTAAATAATAATCTATTTTATAGAAAATTACATAAACATAATCCGTTCACCCCCTCCCCCCTTTTCAATGTTGGTGTACAACAAGATCGTGTAGTTAGGAAGGCATGTGTAATGTAGACAGCGATACTTTGGCCATTCAACATTGAAAAGGGGGGGGAGGAATATATCCTTTAATTAGGAGAAATGTCCGAAGGGTTTTGTCACTGATTGTCTGAAAACGAAAAGGTCTTATTTATACTCACGGGTGATCCTTTCGCTGACTTTTATCTTATTATTTTAGAGAAGTTTATATGTCCAAACGTCCGAACTACTGTTTTCACTGCGAAAACTATTTTATAAGATTTTGGTACCTGTTTAAATTGCGAGATTGGGTAATCCTTGTTTTCAATTCCATATATATATATACAATGGAGGGCGGTCGCAAGGGTGTGAAACTCTAACAGTGTCAATGCAGCGTTAATAGCTCGCGTATTCAGTTTTACGTTAATAAACACAATGCCATGAAAACAAGTAGAATATAGATACCCCTGAACGTGTGTCATCTTGCAATAACTATTCCCCTTGACGCATCTTATCTGTACGTTTTCGGTATTGCATTTACACGTGTTGTTTAAATATGACGTAGAAGGAGAGTGTCTGATTTTCAAGAGTCATCTAATTAATTGCCGACACGGTTAACGATTTACACCTATTTGAATAAAACTGTTGAATATATATTAATTATGTTGAGTGTAAACCGTAAATCGTTCTCAAATTCATTAATAATTCATGAGGATTTTACTCAATCAGACAGCTCCATTCCGTCACGTGAATGGGCTGTGAAACACCGGTAAAACACTGGTTTCTTCGTCAAATACTAGCGTTTCATTGCTGTTACTTAAACAAGAAACACGATACGATTATCCGTAAGTCCCACAACGCCGGCTCATTGGTTCATTATCTTTCATTTGAGAAGCCATTTCCAAAAATCGTTCTGCGTGTTTGTCAGGTCAGGAGATCTTGGCTGAATTGTTCGCATTGCTGTGTTAACAGAGTGCAAGGCACGTTTTGCTTTCGCTGCCATCTGTGACGGCTTATTGTCCATCACAAATATTTTGTTGTCACATTCTCCCTCACTTGCAATTTCAAAAAGACTTGCAAACGATCGACGTATAAACTGGGCAAAATAATGTACAGACATCTCTTCATATACCTCACAAATAACACCTTTTCCATGCACTACACCTTTTTCAGGTCAAATTCAGAAACTTCCAAACGAATTTCAGACACTTCCAAATGATATTCAGATTGTCCAAATGAATTTCGGGCATTTCCAAATGATATTCAGATTGTCCAAATGAATTTCGGACATTTCCAAATGATATTCAGATTTTCCAAATGATATTCAGACATTTCCAAATGATATTCCGACATTTCCAAATGATATTCAGACATTTCCAAATGAAGCGAGAGGCTAAAGTTCGCTTGAACAGTAAATAGTTTGGATCAGCTGAGGGAACACATACACCTTTTGCCCTGCATTACTCAATAAAAAACATTCAATTGCACTCGTTGAAATAACAATAGCACTTTATTCATTAGCGCGAAACGACATTCAATAACGCTTCTGTAACATCAATAGCTTTTATTACATAAAGTGTTATTTTTTATTTCAATGAGTGCAATTGAATGTTTTTTATTGAGTAATGCAGGGCAAAAGGTGTATGTGTTACCTCAGTGCATGATCCGAACTAACGTGTATCTTTATAATCAAATTACTCCTAAGGATTTTTCAATGTGGCCGTGTCGAGGCATATCAAAGGCGCTTTAAGCAGCCGTCATACGACACAGTTCAGACCACGGATCCCAGCTAAGCCCTAGGTGTTGATTTTACGGAGGGAGGAAAACCGGAGAACCCGGCGAAAAACCCTCGGAGCACAGGAGAGGCCAACTAAACTCTACTCACATGAGTCCCAAGCTCGAGAACGGGGTTGTTCCCAGACGGTCACCCATCCAAGTACTAACCCCGTCTAACAGTGCTTAACTATTGGTGAGAGTCAGCGCCCTAACAGCACACGCCATCCGTGCTCCCCTTTACTGTTCAAGCGAACTTTAGCCTCTCGCTTCATTTTGGAAATGTCTGAATATCATTTGGAAATGTCTGAATATCATTTGGAAATGTCTGAAATTCATTTGGAATGTCTGAATATCATTTGGAAATGTCTGAATATCATTTGGAAAATCTGAATATCATTTGGAAATTTCTGAAATTCACTTGAATTATCTGAAATTCACTTGGAAGTTTCTGAATTTGACCTGAAAAAGGTGTAGTAAGTGTAAACGCTTTCCTCCAGCAAGATCTTAAAAGAGCGTTATTATGACGTCATTAAAATAGTATGCTTATAAGAATTATTATTTAAGGAGATATATTTTTGTGCAGTTGCATGCAAACGTTCATGAAATATCATATTGTATTTCTGTATAGTTGAGGAGAAAACACTTAACCGAAATTGACTCTTTTTTTTTCAGACAGTCTGAAAACGAAAAGGTCTTATTTATACTCACGGGTGATCCTTTCGCTGACTTTCATCTTATTATTTTAGAGAAGTTTATATGTCCAAACGTCCGAACTCCTGTTTTCACTGCGAAAACTATTTTATAAGATTTTGGTACCTGTTTAAATTGCGAGGTTGGGTAATCCTTGTTTTCAATTCCATATATATACAATGGAGGGCGGTCACAAGGGTGTGAAACTCTAACAGTGTCAATGCAGCGTTAATAGCTCGCGTATTCAGTTTTACGTTAATAAACACAATGCCATGAAAACAAGTAGAATATAGATACCCCTGAACGTGTGTCATCTTGCAATAACTATTCCCCTTGACGCATCTTACCTGTACGTTTTCGGTATTGCATTTACACGTGTTGTTTAAATATGACGTAGAACGAGAGTGTCTGATCTTCAAGAGTCGTCTAATTAATTGCCGACACGGTTAACGATTTACACCTATTTGAATAAAACTGTTGAATATATATTAATTATGTTAAGTGTAAACCGTAAATCGTTCTCAAATTCATTAATAATTCATGAGGATGTTACTCAATCAGACAGCTCCATTCCGTCACGTGAATGGGCTGTAAAACACCGGTAAAACACTGGTTTCTTCTTAAAATACTAGCGTTTCATTGCTGTTACTTAAACAAGAAACACGATATGATTATCCGCAAGTCCCACAACGGCGGCTCATTGGTTCATTATCTTTCATTTGAGAAGCCATTTCCAAAAATCGTTCTGCATGTTTGTCAGGTCAGGAGATCTTGGCTGAATTGTTCGCATTGCTGTGTTAACAGAGCACAAGGCACGTTTTGCTTTCGCTGACATCTGTGACGGCTTATTGTCCATCACAAATTTTTTGTTGTCACATTCTCCCTCACTTGCAATTTCAAAAAGACTTGCAAACGATCGACGTATAAACTGGGCAAAATAATGTACAGACATCTCTTCATATACCTCACAAATAACACCTTTTCCATGCACTATAACCACTAGTAAGTGTAAAGGCTTTCCTCCAGCAAGATCTTAAAAGAGCGTTATTATGACGTCATTAAAATAGTATGCTTATAAGAATTATTATTTAAGGAGATATATTTTTGTGCAGTTGCACGCAAACGTTCATGAAATATCATATTGTATTTCTGTACAGTTCAGGAGAAAACACTTAAGCGAAATTGACTCTTTTTTCCCCCAGACAATTAGTGACAAAACCTCTTCGGACACATTAAATAATAATCTATTTTATAGAAAATTACATAAACATAATCCGTTCACCCCCTCCCCCCTTTTCAATGTTGGTGTACAACAAGATCGTGTAGTTAGGAAGGCATGTGTAATGCAGACAGCGATACTTTGGCCATTCAACATTGAAAAGGGGGGGGGGGAGGAATATATCCTTTAATTAGGAGAAATGTCCGAAGGGTTTTGTCACTGATTGTCTGAAAACGAAAAGGTCTTATTTATACTCACGGGTGATCCTTTCGCTGACTTTTATCTTATTATTTTAGAGAAGTTTATATGTCCAAACGTCCGAACTCCTGTTTTCACTGCGAAAACTATTTTATAAGATTTTGGTACCTGTTTAAATTGCGAGATTGGGTAATCCTTGTTTTCAATTCCATATATATATATATATACAATGGAGGGCGGTCGCAAGGGTGTGAAACTCTAACAGTGTCAATGCAGCGTTAATAGCTCGCGTATTCAGTTTTACGTTAATAAACACAATGCCATGAAAACAAGTAGAATATAGATACCCCTGAACGTGTGTCATCTTGCAATAACTATTCCCCTTGACGCATCTTATCTGTACGTTTTCGGTATTGCATTTACACGTGTTGTTTAAATATGACGTAGAAGGAGAGTGTCTGATCTTCAAGAGACACGGTTAACGATTTACACCTATTTGAATAAAACTGTTGAATATATATTAATTATGTTGAGTGTAAACCGTAAATCGTTCTCAAATTCATTAATAATTCATGAGGATGTTACTCAATCAGACAGCTCCATTCCGTCACGTGAATGGGCTGTAAAACACCGGTAAAACACTGGTTTCTTCTTAAAATACTAGCGTTTCATTGCTGTTACTTAAACAAGAAACACGATATGATTATCCGCAAGTCCCACAACGGCGGCTCATTGGTTCATTATCTTTCATTTGAGAAGCCATTTCCAAAAATCGTTCTGCATGTTTGTCAGGTCAGGAGATCTTGGCTGAATTGTTCGCATTGCTGTGTTAACAGAGCACAAGGCACGTATTGCTTTCGCTGACATCTGTGACGGCTTATTGTCCATCACAAATGTTTTGTGTCACATTCTCCCTCACCGGCAATTTCAAAAAGAATTGCAAACGATCGACGTATAAACTGGGCAAAATAATGTACAGACATCTCTTCATATACCTCACAAATAACACCTTTTCCATGCACTATAGCCACTAGTAAGTGTGAACGCTTTCCTCCAGCAAGATCTTAAAAGGGCGTTATTATGACGTCATTAAAATAGTATGCTTATAAGAATTATTATTTAAGGAGATATATTTTTGTGCAGTTGCATGCAAACCTTCATGAAATATCATATTGTATTTCTGTACAGTTGAGGAGAGAACACTTAAGCGAAATTGACTCTTTTTTTTCCAGACAATTAGTGACAAAACCTCTTCGGACACATTAAATAATAATCTATTTTATAGAAAATTACATAAACATAATCCATTGACCCCCTCCCCCCTTTTCAATGTTGGTGTACAACAACATCCTGTAGTTAGGAAGGCATGTGTAATGTAGACAGCGATACTTTGGCCATTCAACATTGAAAAGGGGGGGGAGGAATATATCCCTTAATTAGGAGAAATGTCCGAAGGGTTTTGTCACTGATTGTCTGAAAACGAAAAGGTCTTATTTATACTCACGGGTGATCCTTTCGCTGACTTTTATCTTATTATTTTAGAGAAGTTTATATGTCCAAACGTCCGAACTCCTGTTTTCACTGCGAAAACTATTTTATAAGATTTTGGTACCTGTTTAAATTGCGAGATTGGGTAATCCTTGTTTTCAATTCCATATATATGCAATGGAGGGCGGTCGCAATGGTGGGTGGGTGGTTTGGGTGGTTTGGGTGGGTGATTGGGTGGGTGGGTGGGTGGGTGACTGGGTGGGTGGGTGGGTGGGTGGGTGGGTGTGTGGGTGTGTGGGTGGGTGGGTGGGTGGGTGGACGGATGGATGGATGGATGGATGGACGGATGGATGGATGGATGGATGGATGGATGGACATCTTTATTTAACGTGGTTATACGCTTACCTAAACAGCTAGTTTACAGGTATTCCACCGTACATTAAAATAATGATAGAAAACATAATATTTACATATAAATATGAATAGATTAAAACATATACAGATAGATATGTGAATTTCAAAATAGTGTAATTAGAAAATGAAGTCATATAAAACAATAAATTGTTGATTAATATAAGGAATATAAGTAACTAGATCAAAAACTGTGAGTAGTAATACCCCCCACTCTGGCGGCCAAAGGGATGCCGCCTAATTAAATATTCAACTTATTATTTATTCATTCTCCTGTGGGACCTCCTAACCCTAACCCTATTATGCATACGTCATTGTTTCTCAGGCTCCTCTGGGACCTCCTAACCCTAATCTCATTATGCATACGTCATTATTTCTCAGGCTCCTTTGGGACGTAGTAACCCTAACTTTCCCCCCTAAACTCTAGCTGCTACTTAACTCCCGTCATAACCGATAGCTCTCCGACTGATTTCCGAAGTTACGTCATTATCAAAAGGCACTCGACTAATATCCTTATAAGTAACAGTAATCACCTTTTGATTTAAACACTTTACCCTACTGACAGTCAACAGTTGTGGGACACGTATACGTACAGAGCATGCGTACAGTAAACTTTAACAAAATAGACGTTCTTTACAAGGAACTAAAGAGAAATTGATAGAGGCACTTTATATTTTTTATCTGAAACCTTGTCTCGATGAGTATAGAGAGTTTTGAGCAGCCCAAGCGTCTGAATTGGCAGAGCTCGTATAGACTTAGATTAATAGCATATAATGAATATTATATTAGAACCTAAATATTCAATCACCCTAGAATCATTGCTAGCTAAACCCTTGTTTATAAGTGAAGAAATCGTAAGAAGATAGAATGAGGAGTCAATTCTAAAAGCCATAAGAACGTTTTTAAGTGTCGGTATATGAACAAAATATTATTTGGCTGCGGGACGGCTGAGTATCGACTTGAATTAATAGCAACATGAATATTATATTAGTTAGAACCTAAATGAACAAACAGTCTTATACACGTTTGGTGGCAATAAGTGTTAACAATTTTAGAGAGTTATCGTTTACTTTGGCCTAGTTTGTAGAGGAACGAAATAGAAACGGATAGAGACACTTTATATTTTTATCTTAAACCTGGTTTGTAGGAATTTAGCGGGTTTTTGGTTAAGTAATCTGAGTGTTATTTACGAAGAGATGAATGTTGACAGTTTTGGTCGAATTATCGCTTATCTAACCCTAGTGTATAGAGTGTACGAATCCTTGGATGAAGAATCAATTTGAGAAGCCGTAAGAGGAAGAACGATCAATGATTTCATAAGAAAATATAAACGGAATAACTCTTCAAGCTGGTTGCTACGCTTTCTGTTACTAAGTGTGATATTTGCATATTTATCCTCAGTGAACGTGCAGGAGACAAGAAAGAAACTCATTAGGGGCAATTAAGAGGATTAAGCGCTTAGGCAGGTCTAGGCGAGAAAGTCATTAGCGTGTACTTTGCATACGACAGAATTCACAACAATCAGTTTAAAATATTTATTTACACAAAAAACTCTTCATTATTTAGTGATTTATCGGTAACACTAGCATATGGGCATACAGTACATCTTATAATCCGAAGGCATGGATCATGAGTCTTGAATTCTGTACCACAAGCATTATATATCAGATTTCAAATAACGCGTTTGTTAAAATATTTCCACAAATACTTAGGACACTCAATTACATGTGTAAAGTTAACAGGATTCTGACAACGTTCGCAATCAACAGGTTCGTCAATTATAGAATTTTCTGATTCTATTTCGGTGTAATCTTTATCGTGTTCGGAATCTTCTTCGGAGGAAGTTTCTTCGTTTTCGCTCTCTGATTCTGTTTCTTCTTCTGCCTGTGCCAACATTGTCAGCACTCGAACATTTTCGATAAGGTTTTTGTCAATGTTAATGTCGGCGAGTCCTTTTACAAATACATTTAGACCAGCTGGTACGGGAATTCCTGAGAAGTAAGGTGATACGCAGTATTCTACCAATTCGGCTATTTTTGTGTTTGGTATAGTTCTTCCTTGATACACAATTTCTCCTTTGGGATTCCATGTTAAGTTGACATAGGACGCGAGTAAACTATTCAGCAAAGAAGACGCTGTCGCTTCATCGACTGCGTAGTCAAAGTGTGACAGTATTTCTTTAACACGAAAATCATCATGTAATCTTTCTCCCATCGTGTTCAGGGTTCGAATGAGGGCCTTTACAAAATATCGTTCTTTTATATTAGTTCTGCGAGTCCTTCTAAAACAGGACCAAGCAAGACGTCAAGAAATCCTGCACCTTTTTGAATCAGTATCTCCTTTTTTCTCATAAAACTACTTCGGGGACTAGCCAAAGTTGATATGTCGTCGCTATAAGGCTTAACGTCTTCAAGCAAAGCAGGTGATAATTGATATTGCATTGACCAAAAGTTCAACATACAATCACAAATGCATCTAATTTGCTCGGGGCTTGCAGTCTCCAACAGAGCTCGCTGTTGAATAGGTTCACTTGTACATAAAAGTTCAAGAAACGGTTTGTGCTTTTTGACCAACATCTCTATTTGACAATCAGTGTCTAAATGAGGAAAACGCTACCAAAACACACATTTTAAGAGGAGGAGGAGAAAGAGGAGGAGGAGGAGGAGAAAGAGGAGGAGGAGGAGGAGGAGGAGAAGGAGAAAGAGGAGGAGAAGGAGGAGAATGAGGAGGAGGAGAAAGAGGAGGAGGAGGAGAAAGAGGAGGAGGAGAAAGAGGAGGAGGAGGAGAAAGAGGAGGAGAAGGAGGAGGAGAAAGAGGAGGAGGAGAAAGAGGAGGAGGAAGAGGAGGAGAAAGAGGAGGAGGAGAAATAAATAATAAGACATTCTCTAGAAATATTTATTCTGCTCATGCTCTTCAACGAGTGAACATGTCTTATGTCTGCAGCACTTGTGGAAAAACGTTTTCTACACTATTCAACATGCAACGTCATATAAAAAATTTCCATAAAAACAGTACTTATTCAAGACCAGCACATCTTCTCAATGACGCAACAGTCATGCAGCAACCGTTCACATGCATTGTTGCAGGGTGTACTCAGAGTGGTAAAACAGTATGGGTAAAAACGCTTCTGGAAAACGCCAAAACTACGATTAATCCTCCTCCCCCTCTTTCTCCTCCTCCTCCTCCTTCTCCTCTTTATCCTCCTCCTCCTCCTCTTTCTCCTCCTCCTCCTCTTTCCTCCTCCTCCTCTTTCTCCTCCTCCTCCTCCTCCTCTTTCTCCTCCTCCTCCTCCTCCTCCTCCTCCTCCTCCTCCTCCTCCTCTTTCTCCTCCTCCTCCTTTTTCTCCTCCTCCTCCTCTTTCTCCTCCTCCTCCTCTTTCTCCTCCTCCTCTTTCTCCTCCTCCTCTTTCTCTTTCTCCTCCTCCTCTTTCTCCTCCTCCTCTTAAAATGTGTGTTTTGGTAGCGTTTTCCTCATTTAGACACTGACTGTCAAATAGAGATGTTGATAAAAAAGCACAAACCGTTTCTTGAACTTTTATGTACAAGTGAACCTATTCAACAGCGAGCTCTGTTGGAGACTGCAAGCCCCGAGCAAATTAGATGCATTTGTGATTGTATGTTGAACTTTTGGTCAATGCAATATCAATTATCACCTGCTTTGCTTGAAGACGTTAAGCCTTATAGCGACGACATATCAACTTTGGCTAGTCCCCGAAGTAGTTTTATGAGAAAAAAGGAGATACTGATTCAAAAAGGTGCAGGATTTCTTGATGTCTTACTTGGTCCTGTTTTAGAAGGACTCGCAGAACTAATATGAAAGAACGATATTTTGTAAAGGCCCTCATTCGAACCCTGAACACGATGGGAGAAAGATTACATGATGATTTTCGTGTTAAAGAAATACTGTCACACTTTGACTACGCAGTCGATGAAGCGACAGCGTCTTCTTTGCTGAATAGTTTACTCGCGTCCTATGTCAACTTAACATAGAATCCCAAAGGAGAAATTGTGTATCAAGGAAGAACTATACCAAACACAAAAATAGCCGAATTGGTAGAATACTGCGTATCACCTTACTTCTCAGGAATTCCCGTACCAGCTGGTCTAAATGTATTTGTAAAAGGACTCGCCGACATTAACATTGACAAAAACCTTATCGAAAATGTTCGAGTGCTGACAATGTTGGCACAGGCAGAAGAAGAAACAGAATCAGAGAGCGAAAACGAAGAAACTTCCTCCGAAGAAGATTCCGAACACGATAAAGATTACACCGAAATAGAATCAGAAAATTCTATAATTGACGAACCTGTTGATTGCGAACGTTGTCAGAATCCTGTTAAGTTTACACATGTAATTGAGTGTCCTAAGTGTTTGTGGAAATATTTAAACAAATGCGTTATTCGAAATCTGATATGTAATGTTTGTGGTACAGAATTCAAGACTCGTGATCCATGCCTTCGGATTATAAGATGTACTGTATGCCCATATGCTAGTGTTACCGATAGATCACTAAACAATCAAGAGTTTTTTGTGTAAATAAATATTTTAAACTGATTGTTGTGAATTCTGTCGTATGCAAAGTACACGCTAATGACTTTCTCGCCTAGACCTGCCTAAGCGCTTAATCCTCTTAATTGCCCCTAATGAGTTTCTTTCTTGTCTCCTGCACGTTCACTGAGGATAAATATGCAAATATCACACTTAGTAACAGAAAGCGTAGCAACCAGCTTGAAGAGTTATTCGTTTATATTTTCTCATGAAATCACTGATCGTTCTTCTTCTTACGGCTTCTCAAATTGATTCTTCATCCAAGGATTCGTATACTCTATACACTAGGGTTAGATAAGCGATAATTCGACCAAAACTGTCAACATTCATCTCTTCGTAAATAACACTCAGATTACTTAACCAAAAACCCGCTAAATTCCTACAAACCAGGTTTAAGATAAAAATATAAAGTGTCTCTATCCGTTTCTATTTCGTTCCTCTACAAACTAGGCCAAAGTAAACGATAACTCTCTAAAATTGTTAACACTTATTGCCACCAAACGTGTATAAGACTGTTTGTTCATTTAGGTTCTAACTAATATAATATTCATGTTGCTATTAATTCAAGTCGATACTCAGCCGTCCCGCAGCCAAATAATATTTCGTTCATATATCGACACTTAAAAACGTTCTTATGGCTTTTAGAATTGACTCCTCCTCCTCCTCTAAAAGGGTTTAGCTAGCAATGATTCTAGGGTGATTGAATATTTAGGTTCTAATATAATATTCATTATATGCTATTAATCTAAGTCTATACGAGCTCTGCCAATTCAGACACCTGGGCTGCTCAAATCTCTCTATACTCATCAAGACAAGGTTTCAGATAAAAAATATAAAGTGCCTCTATCAATTTCTCTTTAGTTCCTTGTAAAGAACGTCTATTTTGTTAAAGTTTACTGTACGCATGCTCTGTACGTATACGTGTCCCACAACTGTTGACTGTCAGTAGGATAAAGTGTTTAAATGAAAAGGTGATTACTGTTACTTATAAGGATATAAGTCGAGTGCCTTTTGATAATGACGTAACTTCGGAAATCAGTCGGAGAGCTATCGGTTATGACGGGGGGTTAAGTAACAGCTAGGGTTTAGGGGGAAGCATAAATAATACATCAATATGATGTAGTGAATACCAGGGGGGTTGAGTGACAGCTAGGGTTAGGGGGGATGTTAGGTCTAGGAGGTCCCAAACGAGCCTGAGAAATAATGACTATGCACAATAGGGTTAGGGTTAGGAGGTCCCACAGGAGAATGAATAAATAAAAAAGTTGAATATTTAATTAGACGGCATCCCTATGGCCGCCAGAGTGGGGGGTATTACTACTACTGTGCGCTCGAATTAAATTAGGGAATTGGATCGTTCCAGCTGATGCCCGTACATTATTAGGCAAATTATTCCACTGATTTGGTGCAAAATAGCGCCAGGAGTTTAAACCATATTTAGTTGTCCTAACTTTTGGGATGTTCAATACATAGTCACCTCTTAAATTGTATCTAGATTCTCGAAATGCAAATAAATCTTTTATAGACAGAGGGATTGTACTGTTAAAATGACGATTTATCGTTAACATCATATCCTGGATTCTTTGGTTTTCAAGAGAACTTGTTTTCATATTTTGTAACAGATCACCATAAGAAGAGGATTTATCCTTTTAAATATAACGAAGTGCTCGTTCATTTATCTTTTCAAGTTTTTGAGTGTTCCGCTTCCCACAGTGGTGCCAAACTTGATTACAATAATTAAAATATGGTTTTATAAAAGCCCGGTAGATGGATTCTCTCGACTTGGTAGGTAATATGTTCTTGAGCCTCTGAAGAGCACCGATTTGATTGCTTACTTTCCGACATGTGTTGGAAATATGCGTGTCGAATTTTAATTGATCGTCTATTGTTAATCCAAATAATACCACCTCCTCTTTTATTGGAATATTTTCTCCTTCTGCTTTTAAAGACATGACATAGTCAGGTTTCCCAAGTATAATAGCTTGATATTTATCTGGATTAGCTTGCATTCCATTTTGCTTGAACCATGAAGCTGCGTTTTCTATGTCGTGTGTGAGTGCTTCCTCAACCGCTATAGGATCGTGACTAGAAGTATAAATTTTCGTATCATCTGCATAGTTCATCAGATTGCATTTATTAATAGCATGTGCTAAATCATTGATAAAAATGTTAAACAGAAGAGGACCGAGAATAGATCCTTGGGGTATGCCTCTGGAGACTAATTGCCACGTAGAGAAAGTGTCCTTGAGTTTTACGCGTTGATAGCGGTTTGTTAAATAACTTGTCATAAGCATTACTGATTTATCTTCCATCCCGTAGAGTTTCAGCTTTTCAAGGATTAGTTGGTGCGGTATACTGTCAAATGCTTTACTTAAGTCGATTGCAACCGCTCCAATAGTTTTTATCTAATAGTTATTATCTAATTCAATTTTCCATTGTTCAGTTAAATGTAGTAGTGCTGTCCGGCAACCGTGATGTTTGCGATATGCAAACATATATTTATGGAAAATTCTTTCAAAATGCTCAGACATTTGAGTACTTAATATTTTTTCGAAAATTTTTGAAAAAGACGGGAGAATCGTTATTGGTCTGAAATTTAGTTTATTTAAAATAGAGTCCTTTTTAAACTGTGGTATGACTTCTCCACGTTTCCAGTTGTCAGGTACTTCCGATTTATTAATAAAGATATTAAAGAGTTGACTCAGCGGTTCTGCTATCACAGCAGATGACTCTTTGATAGCTCTAGCCGGGATCGAATCATAACCTGTTGCCTTTTTAGATTTTATTTGTTCTAAAACAGTTGTAACCTCATTTGGAGTGGTATCGCGAAATGAGAAGTGCTCGTACGAGTATTGGTTTTGATTAATATACGAACAGTAAGAATAGGGTGCTGTTGTACTTGGCAAATGACTTGCAACATTGATGTAATGATCGTTAAATATCTCGGCCACCTCCGTTCGATCGTAGATGATTTTATCGCGTTCTTTCAAAATAATATGCTCTCTCGATGACTGTTTTTTTGTGTGCATAAGTGGACGTAGAAATCGCCAGAAATCACTCTGTTTTCCCGAATGGTAGTTACAAAGATCATCAAAATGAGAAATAACCGACTTTCTCCTCATGCTAACAACTCTATTCCTCATGACCTATTAGCTTCTCAAGCTTCTGGAGTTCTGAGCTTATTGTATATGCGTTTGAGTTTGTTTCGTTTACGTATGGAATTCCTGATTTCTGGAGTTATAAACTTGGATTGACCAGAGTGTTGTTTGTGTTTTCTGGTCTTAATGGGAGCGTGTAAGTCAAGTACATTCGTGTATAGTTTTCCCAAGCCCAACAAATATCATCTGCATCTTCAAAAACATGAGCAACACTAAAAGGCACTAACATGAGATCATTGTTTAATGCGTCTTTGTTAAAGTTCTTAAATGAGCGGCCCATTGAAAACGTTGTGTTTGGTTTCATTGACCTTGTGTTTAATATACTGTAGATGAGCTTATGATCGCTTAAACCAGTTTTATGAGATCCGGCTTGCAATGAAAAACCCGGTGAATTTGTGAGTATCACATCCAAGCACGATTCCTTAGTTGCGGAAATTCTAGTAGGCTCATTCACAAGTGAGTCCAGACCATAAACATCACAGATACCCAACAGACATCTACCTTGTTTACTATTGTCTGATGGATGCAAAATATCACAGTTAAGATCTCCAATGCAAATGATGTTCGATTGATGTGAGAAAGATGAATCAAGCATAACACTAAGCTCATCAGTAAAGGTTTTGTTATTGACTGACGGAGGTTTATAAACAGACAATAAAGTAAAATATTTTTGACCAAGTTTAATATTTAAGGAAATAGCTTCGATTTCGTTGCAGCTTATTTTGTTCCTAGTTGAAGGAATTGTATCACGGATGTATATGAGTATACTTCCTCCCCCTTTCTTCCTATCGCGTCGGTAGATATTATATCCATTCAATGAAAATTGAGTTGTAGGAAAGGTTTTGTCTATCTTGGTTTCTTGAAAACTTATTATGTCAAAGACATGGATCCATTCACATACCTCAGCGAATTTACCAAAACTGTTTACGTTTAAATTCACGATTTTACAACACTTTTTCTTATCGTTATCAAATAATCGTGATATATTTACCAATCCGCCATTTATATTCTCTGCAGTCGTGAAGGATGACGACGAAGTCAACGAGTCATCTAATAATATCGAGTCTGTGAACTGAGGAAGGCAACAGGTAAAACAAAACCAGTCACCGTTGGTAGATATAATCCCCTCGTGTTCGTGTGGTTCGCGAAGCGGGCCTCGCGACGCGAGGGTACTAATCTCGACGGAGCGGGCGGTACGTCCGGTCGGGGATTGTACCCATGTTGGCGTTTTGGAGGATCCATTTGTGTGTATATTTATTTATTTATTTATTTATTTATTTATTTATTTATTTATTTATTTATTTATTTATTTATATGTAACGATCAACGGAGACCATGTTGGGGATCCGCGGGTTGATGGTGGTTAAAAGGGTACACATTTTCTCTGTAGTTTTGCTATTTTACGTCAAAAACATCACTTTCGTTCGAGTTTGAGTACATGTACAAAAGTTCGGAGAAGAAAACATGTTTATAGGCTAGAAATGTTGAGACGTATTCAAGAGAAAGACAAGATAAAGAAACAAGCGAACGAACAAAGGGAACAGCAGCAGGCTAGAGCAAGAGACAGACGATTACAAGGAGAACTACAGTATATATTAAAGCGACTTCAATCAGGAAAACAAAACACAATTATCCGAGTTTATAGTCAAAGAAACGAAAAGAGCGACTCGCAATTTCAAGGCTGAACACGGTGTCTAGAACTACAACAGCGGAGAGTTACAGCGAAGAGAAAGGCTAGAAATTATGCAAGAAAACACAGCAAAAGGAATAGCCAAGAGAAAGAGAGACATGCAGCGAAGAGAAAAACATGAATTTAGTGAATTTATTTTCTAACACATGTGAGAAATGAATAGAGGCCGAAAAATATGCGAAGGTACAGAGATATTTTTTTTAATATTTATTTATTAATAACAAAAGAAAACGTAATAACAATATATCTCTGTGTAGGAATTGTTGGTGGCATCATGTACTGTACAATTATGTATTTGACATTTTTGTGCATTTACTGTACTGTATTGCACATGTATTATGTATTTATTATGAATTCATCAATTGGAGTAATGCCTGTGTCAGGCATTTGCAAACTTTTTATGCCTGGGAGTGGGGCATTTATCCACAGTACTTTTAAAAATGTTTACCTAGGGCATTGCTGTTGTGTTGGGCATTTGCCAAAGCTGAAAAAATTCTGGTTGCCTTAATAGTACATACTTGCTGTGGTATAATAAGCCAATTAAACAGCAATACAAATGGGTTGTCAAAATATTGTATTTTGTGCAAAAAGACAATATAATTTATACTGGTATGCTACAATGGGAGGTTCGGGACTCCCATATATTGATTATACAGGGATGTGCCAATGGAAAGGGAATGGTTTTCATTTTTGGCATTTTTAGTTTGGAACAGGGTACCGGTGTAATAATTATCACACTTTTGATCTGGTGCAAGGTCTGTTCTTATATGCTGGCAGTTACTTAGGCTAGCACAAGGTACCCTATGTTTTCCTTTCTTTCAGTTTGGAACTGTGTACCATTTTTAGCCATTTTGTGTGAAACAAGGGGGGGGGGGGGAAATATGCAATTCCTTTGTCTGGAGTGACCAAGTGAACATAATTTAAGGATTCAGTGGTATTAATACACCCCTGGCATTGAAGGCAGAGGTTATTAATAATAATAAACAATGAACACGAGGGGGTTTGCATTAATGTATTTCTAGTATACTTATATTCATCAGGAGAAATTCTTCCACATTTTATGTGATATCTTCTAAGGCATTCAACACATGTTACCGTTCTATGCCGTTGTGCTGTGGCTCTATTACAGACTGGACATATATTCGGGCCAGGATTTGGATGGATATCTCCAGGAAGATCCAGGAAGGTTTAACTTCTGGGTTAAGCCAAGTGATTCCGTCTGTAGTGTGATTAATCCTTCAATGAAGAAATCTTCTTTTATGTTTTACTTCGTGAAGAAAATTACCAGTTGAAATAATACTGAATGACACGTTATTAACATTGTGATTATATGAAGCTCTTGTAGACGTTTCTCCTTTGAAATTTGGTATAAACAACACCAATAATAAGAATAGCAACGGAGCTCTTAACTTTACAGCCGCCATCTTTGGTTTGGTAGGGATAACTCTTTATTTGGTAGGGTATTTGATTTTGGTAGGGATAATTCATCACCAGATTCATCACCACATTCGCAAAGCAAATATTTCACCTTCAATAATTCCTTCAATAATCAACCGATCGGCACACACGATACACCAAATTAAAGCTTATTATTCCATCTATCTGACCCTAGATTAACGACGTTTATTTGAACAATTTATAATGGAGAAAAATAACGATTTACTATAAAGTACTCGCTCTTCGGTCTTGGGGAAAAAATTTCCATGACTTCTTTTAATTTTAACCGGCTTTCCTATATATCAGAATGAAGCTCATTCTATCGTCTTGCTGGCCCAAGAAAAATTAGAAGTGGCCCAGATCTGGTTTAAGAGTTATTCTCTTTTAAAGCGACAAGACCATATTGTTTATAATTACACAGCGCGCTAAAAATAGAATACTTTATTATTAATTCGTCGGGATGGTCTTGAGGAAAACATTACGATGACTTCTTTTAATTTTAAGCGGCTTTCATATATATAAAAATGAAGCTCATCCTATCTTCTTGCTGGCCCAAGAAAAATTAGAAGTGGCCCAGATTTGGTTCAAGAGTTATTCGCTTTTAAAGCGAGAAGCCCAAACTTTCTCAAACTCATTAATAATTCATGAGATAATCAATCAATCAGAAGCGCTGAATTGCACCACGTGAAGGGACTTGTGAAATACCAGGGAAGTACTGGGCAGAGGACTTGAAATATTTCCAGTCCAAGGACTGGAAATAATATTTCAAGTCCTTGGACTTGAAATATTACTTCACACAATCGGTTATTCATCCATACACTAATTACTAATGCACTAATTCATTTTGGGAATACACTAAGTGATTTTGAGAAGTCATGTAAAGGCCTCCAATTCGGACTAGACCGGGTTTTCAAGTACTCGGTCTAGTCCTCATTGTCGGCCTTTACATATTACGTCAACTACAGCGCGACGGAAATAAAAATCTTTAATAATTGTGGTTGCCGAATTAGACTTTGGGGGGAAAATTTCGATGGCTTCTGTTATTTTTTACCAGCTTTCCTATATATCAAATTGAAGCTCATTCTATCGTCTTGCTGGCCCAAGAAAAACTAGAAGTGGCCCAGATCTGGTTTAAGAGTTATTCGCATACGCCGAAACTGTGAAGCTATCACCACATTCACTTGGGGGAAAAATTTCGATGACTTCTTTTCATTTTAACCGGCTTTCTTATATATCAAATGAAGCTCCTTCTATCCTCTTGCTGACCCAAGAAAAATTAGAAGTGGCCCAGATCTGGTTCAAGAGTTATTCGCTTTTAAAGCGAGACGCCCATATTGTTTATAATTACACAGCGCGCTAAAAATAGAATACTTTATCATTAATTCGTCGGGATAGTCTTGGGGCTTTCATATATATCAAAATCCAGCTCATTCTATCTTCTTGCTGGCCCAAGAAAAATTAGAAGTGGCCCAGATTTGGTTCAAGAGTTATTCGCTTTTAAAGCGACAAGCCCAAACTGTCAATTACAGCGCAACGGAAATAAAAATCTTTAATAATTGTGGTTGCCGAATTAGACTTTCGGGGGGAAAATTCGGTGGCTTCTGTCATTTTTTACCAGCTTTCCTATATATCAAATTGAAGCTCATTCTATCGTCTTGCTGGCCCAAGAAAAACTAGAAGTGGCCCAGATCTGGTTCAAGAGTTATTCGCTTTTAAAGCGAGACGCCCATATTGTTTATAATTACACAGCGCGCTAAAAATAGAATACTTTATTATTAATTCGTCGGGATGGTCTTGGGGGAAACATTACGATGGCTTCTTTTAATTTTAAGCGGCTTTCATATATATCAAAATGAAGCTCATTCTATCTTCTTGCTGGCCCAAGAAAAATTAGAAGTGGCCCAGACTTGGTTCACAGATATGGGCCACTTCTAATTTTTCTTGGGCCAGCAAGAGGATAGAATGAGCTTCAATTTGATGTATAGGAAAGCTGGTAAAAAATGACAGAAGCCACCGAATTTTCCCCCCGAAAGTCTAATTCGGCAACCACAATTATTAAAGATTTTTATTTCCGTTGCGCTGTAATTGACAGTTTGGGCTTGTCGCTTTAAAAGCGAATAACTCTTGAACCAAATCTGGGCCACTTCTAATTTTTCTTGGGCCAGCAAGAAGATAGAATGAGCTGGATTTTGATATATATGAAAGCCCCAAGACTATCCCGACGAATTAATGATAAAGTATTCTATTTTTAGCGCGCTGTGTAATTATAAACAATATGGGCGTCTCGCTTTAAAAGCGAATAACTCTTGAACCAGACCTGGGCCACTTCTAATTTTTCTTGGGTCAGCAAGAGGATAGAAGGAGCTTCATTTGATATATAAGAAAGCCGGTTAAAATGAAAAGAAGTCATCGAAATTTTCCCCCCAAGTGAATGTGGTGATAGCTTCACAGTTTCGGCGTATGCGAATAACTCTTAAACCAGATCTGGGCCACTTTTAGTTTTTGTTGGGCCAGCAAGACGATAGAATGAGCTTCAATTTGATATATAGGAAAGCTGGTAAAAAATAACAGAAGCCATCGAAATTTTCCCCCCAAAGTCTAATTTGGCAACCACAATTATTAAAGATTTTTATTTCCGTCGCGCTGTAGTTGACGTAATATGTAAAGGCCGACAATGAGGACTAGACCGAGTACTTGAAAACCCGGTCTAGTCCGAATTGAAGGCCTTTACATGACTTCTCAAAATCACTTCTAATTTTTCTTGGGCCAGCAAGAGGATAGAATGAGCTTCAATTTGATATATAGGAAAGCCGGTTAAAATTAAAAGAAGTCACCGAAATTTTTCCCCCAGTAAATGTGGTGATAGCTTCACAGTTTCGGCGTATGCGAATAACTCATAAACCAGATCTAATTTAGCAACCACAATTATTAAAGATTTTTATTTCCGGCGAGCTGTAATTGACAGTTTGGGCTTGTCGCTTTAAAAGCGAATAACTCTTGAACCAAATCTGGGCCACTTCTAATTTTTCTTCGGCCAGCAAGAAGATAGAATGAGCTGGATTTTGATATATATGAAAGCCGCTAAAAATTAAAAGAAGCCATCGTAATGTTTCCCGCTTAAAATTAAAAGGAGCCATCGTAATGTTTCCCCCAAAACCATCCCGACGAATTAATAATAAAGTATTCTATTTTTAGCGCACTGTGTAATCATAAACAATATGGCCTTGTCACTTTGAAAGCGAATAACTCTTAAACCAGATCTGGGCCACTTCTAATTTTTCTTGGGCCAGCAAGAGGATAGAATGAGCTTCATTGTGATATATAGGAAAGCCGGTTAAAATGAAAAGAAGTCATCGAAATTTTTCCCCCAAGACCGAAGAGCGAGTAGTTTCTAGTAAATCGTTATTTTTCTCCTTTATAAATTGTTCAAACAAACGCCGTTAATCTTGGGCCGGATAGATGGAATAATAAGCTTTAATTTGGTGTATCGTGTGTCCCGATCGGTTGATTATTGAAGGAATTATTGAAGGTGAAATATTTGCTTTGCGAATGTGGTGATGAATCTGGTGATGAATCTGGTGATGAATCTGGTGATGAATCCCAGGATGAATGTGGTGATACCTTCACACTGGTGTTTTAATCTGTGTTGCGTAAGTATCGAATTGAATGCAATATATGGCAGTTTAAAGTAACGAATATTTTGTTTCGAGGAATTTTGTTTAGGCGAGTTTTGTTTGGCAGAAATGGTGTCATGAGTTCTACTCTTTAATTAGCATATACATATAACCAACTGAACTTTTAGGTATTTCAGTAATTTTGCCCGTTCTAATTTTGAATTTAAGTTTGAATTTGAATTTTATAATCCTTTATTCACTGCATATATAAAGACACTTGTATCCATTTGTAAATTAGTTAACCGTTTATCTGTACTGAAGATGGCATAAGTTTTGCCGAAACATGTCTACAATTAAAAAATTTGTCGTATATTTGTATATTTGAAGTTTATCATATATGTATATGTGCAAGTGCAAGTGCAAGTGCGTGTGCGTGTGCGTGTGCGTGTGCGTGTGCGCGTGCGCGTGCGTATGTATATGTTATGTATATGTGTATGTGTATGTGTATGTGTATGTGTATGTGTATGTGTATGTGTATGTGTATGTGTATGTGTGTGTGTGTGTGTGTGTGTGTGTGTGTGTGTGTGTGTGTGTGTGTGTACGTGTACGTGTACGTGTACGTGTACGTGTACGTGTATGTGTATGTGTGTGTATGTATTATAGATACTTAGTTATTTTTTTTCAAGTTATGGAGTTGTGAAATAAATATATATTACTTGGTTGATCGATTGCTTAAATTTTATATTTCTATTTGTAGATAAACTATTGGAAGATACCAGAGCTGAAGTAGCAGAGCAAGAACACCATTTGGCATTACTGAAGAAGCAATATGATCACTTCAAAGCAATGCTCGGCCAGACACAGCAAGCAAGATCGAAACGAAGTAAGAATTCCACTTCATTTGAAATGATTTCAGATTTTGGCAATAGCACCAGGTATCGAAGACGTCAAGAAACCAAAGATATTCTAGAATATATACATGGTGGTGAGGATAGTGCAATATTTGGTGCCTGGGATTTAATTGCTGCTTATGCGTCTAAGGAAATTATTGATAAGTTGATAGGTAGTTATAAGTGAGGGAAGTATTTGCAAGGGGTGTTTGGTAAAATTTTTAAAGGAATTTAATAATTCTGAGGATGCTATTCAGCAAGCAGTAGCTATGAAGTACCAGAACTTTTTATAAGTTTTCGCAAACACCTCAACACTAAAAGAAACAACAACAATTTTCGCCATAAGAATAAAGGACAAATCTATGGTGAAATCCGCCTCAAACACAATACCAACAGTGTTGTTAACCTTTCTAATACCACACTTACTAATCCTACCATCTCAATACTCTCTAAGGGACTGAAATACACACCAACACCAAAACCAAGTAATTACAACACCATTTATGAATCCTTCCTACAATACCGCAGAAAAATGTATCTAAAACACCATTTTAAAGAATCCACGTCCACCTCCTCACCAAGACACCCCTTCAAAGGTAAGAGCATGTTTACCCCACCGACCCCCACCAATGAAAACCTTTTAGAATATATTTCACTTGTTTACCACGATCTCAAGACACAATTTAATACTAACGATAACAACACTAACAATAATACCCATAACCAAAATTCTAACACTCATAAGAACTACTCGAGAGAGGAAATGGCCGCACTAAGAGATCTACAAAATAACAAAGATCTTATAGTGAAACCAGCAGATAAAGGTGGAGCCATTGTCATCTGGCCAAGAGATGACTATTTAAAAGAAGCCTCGAAACAACTCGGGAACACTACTAACTATCAATTAATTGACCACAACCCATTTCCTGAACTAGTTTATAACATAAATCAATTCGCTAATTCCAAGCTTCAATCCGGGCATATTGATTACACCACATACAAATTCCTACTTCCAGTCTCTCCACCACGAATTCCCACCTTATATTTGCTCCCCAAAATCGATAAACCCGATAATCCAGGAAGACCAATCATCTCAGGATGTGATGGTCCCACTATAGGGTTATCTAAATATGCTGATTTTTTCCTCAAACCTCTAGTCGACTCTAACCCCTCTTACATCAAAGATTCCAATGCCTTTCTCAAACGCATCTTCACACTTAACCATAAACTCCCACACAACATCATACTAGTCACTATAGATGTCAAAAGCCTTTACACTAATATTCCTAACGACGAAGGCATTACCGCCTCAATCAACAAAATATTAACCGATAACACCACCAACATCGACACTAATTTCATGCAGGAAATACTAACTTTCGTACTTCACAACAATTATTTTGAATTTGATGGTAAATACTACCTTCAAACACACGGCACAGCCATGGGTTCTCCGATGGCACCATCATATGCCAATCTACTCATGGGAGCACTAGAACAACAAATAATGCAAGATGCCCCTGGTGGACTTACTCCACTTGAGTGGATTAGGTTTATTGACGACATCTTTGCAATCTGGACCCATGGACTTGAAAAACTAAAGGAGTTCCTTGATTACTTGAATAATTTTCACCATACAATTAAATTTGAATATGAGTATTCACAACAATCGGTTAACTTTCTTGACACCACTATCTACATTAATGAATCTAATAAATTAGAATCTGATCTCTACATCAAACCCACAGACCGAACACTCTTACTGCATCACAATTCATTCCATCCTAATTCCTGCAAAACAAGCATTATATACAGTCAAGCTCTTCGATACAGACGACTCATAACTAACAACAACACACTGCACCAACGTCTCGATAACCTACGTATAATATTAATTAGCAGAGGCTACGCAAATGACACTATCAACACCGCATTTCAAAAGATATCACACCACACACAACACGACCTCCTATTTAAAGATGAACCTCCTAACAACCCAAATGAATCTATCGACCCCACTAATAATACACCAAATTTAACATTTTCGATACCGTACAACATCAACACCACTCATATTGGACTAATCCTCCGAAAACATTGGCACCTAATCGAAAATGACCCACAACTCAAACTTCTATGGCCTAATACACCACTAATATCATACAAACGAAACCGTAACCTCAAAGACCAACTAGTACATTCTCGACTGTCACTATGACTTTACAATCACTTTACAAAACAATACTCAACCGTTGGCAAAACCACAAAAGAATGTTTATCCCATCAAAACTCAAGGACCAGATTTACTAAAGTTGAAATTAAAGGACAGATCCATGCACGCGCTGGGACAAGAAAACTAGACAAAGAAGAAATAAGAATTTTTTTGAATACTGGAAATCAAATCCAACAACAAATACACGACCAACGATCCAGAAACATCAACTCTTTTCCTTATTCAACCGGGAACACTATGAAAACATAAACCAATGAACTTATCCAGTTATACTCCACCTCTCTAATCGGATAGGAAATCCACTTACAAACTAAAAGGAATTTGCGTCTTATACTTATTTTTATCACAATAATCATACCAAGGTCAAAGCCTTATCAACTCATAATAAAATACATGTTTAGATATCTTTGAACTTTCAATTTAGACAACTGAGTAGCGATATGTCAGAATCCATCAAGTAATACTAATACAACAACAGTTATATGCGTTTATTAACCGCGCACTATGCGCCTTGACTTCTCCAAATGTAAATATATATATATATATATATATATATATACACTTTTCTACCTATTAATTTTCCTTTTCATATACCTCTAATCCATAGTCGGACATTATATTATTCTATTATACTATTACATTATATATATTTCGAATCGGCAGTCTCTTTATGGTGTTAATTACTTGCACCATGCCCTCATGTGAATTGGTATTTTGCAACACAATTTACCTACACACTGAAACATATATTCGCACACATTAATCACACTATACCTCATGCCACAACCATACTTCACACACGTCATCCCTAACACTATCTCCTCTAATTTATTTGATTGACATATCATTATCACGTGACACATACCATATCACCAACACTCACATCTCTACATAAATCAAACGTCATCCATACGCCAGACAATACTGAGCTGAGGACCTCGCAAGAGAGAACTGTGTTCACAATGGCACAAATTAGAATTGGAATGTCCAGGAAGAACCACACCTTCGGTAGGCCTTCTTTACTTTTTATTACCTTATATTATCGTTATGTAACATACCCTAAATACAAACTAACATATCCATCTCCTCCTCTCTGTACCCCCCTTTTTACACTCTTCCACTCCTTCTCAATTCAACCCCATTTACACTCTTCCACGTTTCCCATACTTTCACGATACAAACCACTGAACTCCTTTTCCCCTAAAAATCCCTCCTGAAGAAGACTGTAAGGTCGAAACGCGTCGAGGGTTGCCGGCTTTACAGAAAAATACCCCTCCTTGCACATTCCTATCCATTCACCCTAATACTCTTCACGCTCCCCTTATCTCACTCCTTTTCATACTCTATACTCTTCTTTATACCCCAACTAATATTCAAATTCGCTCATTTTCATCTTCATCTTATATATACGTTAAATACACATATCTCCTTAGTTAGTTCATTTCAGTTATCCTCCAATGCGATGGTTCTGCTTAAGCTCCTAGCCTGTATTGTTTGATAATGTGTATTACACACAATGTTTAACACCAGTGTGGGTCCAATTACCTATCTATCAATGAAAATTACAGAGGAAGAAGTATGGCTTCCAAGAAATGCACAATGCCTTGATGTAGATGTAGTACTTCCTAAAATACCCAGTAATGAGAAGGTAGACCGCTTTGTGAAAAGCTTAGACATAGGTAATGTATCACAAATTGCTAATTATCAAGGAGCAGCACGTACAGTCACTGGATTAGTATTCATGATTTTAGATTTGCATTTAGGGTTAGCTAGGTTTAGTAAGCGGCTCATGTGGTTCAATGGCAACATTAACCACTTCATATTTCCGTTTTCGGATGATGGTGCAGCACCTGAAACTAGTGAATTAGGGATGTCTATAAATGTTCCAACATGTTCATTAACATGTTGGAACTTTGGGCCAAGAGTAAGAAGTAGAGAGTTTCATTACTTGCTTCATTGTTTGAGTGTTTCAGAGAAGGACCCAGTCATGGAAGATATTTGGAAACAACATGCTGATGAGATGAAAATGATGGAGGGTAACTTACTGACTGTTTGTGGACACCAGTGCACAGTTGAATTCCAGCCTAGTGCTGACCAATCCTGGCAGAGTTGGGCAAATAATGAGCTTAATCAAGCAGCAACATACCCCTCACCATATGCCAATGTTCACCATGGTGAGCTTTCAAAATTAGGTGGTTCTATTGGAATGTCTGATGAAAGCACTTGGAAACCATTTACCAAGGAAGGGAGGGAGACGGACTTGGCAAAGCTGGATGCTTACCGGAAAACATCTTCTAGTAAGTTATCCGAAACCCAAAGCCACAAAAAGGTCCTAGAGTTTATGGCAGCCAATGGCATACGGCAGCTTGGAGAGTCGAGGATTGGAGACTATGCCAACCTTCAAAGACCCGAGCCAATGCACAATGAGATAAATGCATGGCAACATATCCTTAATTTAATTTATAAGGAGGCATTGCAAAGGAATTGTGTCGAGTTATTTTTAGACGTCCTAGGTTCCTCTGTTAAAATTGTGGAGACTGTTGTGCCAACTCACTTATCTCCAGTAACTAGTAGCGTTAACAGTCAGACATCAGATTTAGATCAGTCTGTTAATAAACGGTTAAAACCAGGTTGTGGTCTTGCATTCATTGCTAACAAGATCAGAGAGCACTACAAAGACAAGAGTCATCAGGCTAATAATTTAAGTGCATGTCTCATAGGCAGGCAAGCAATTGCACTAGCTAAGCATTCATATAGATTAATAAGGATTTTGGGTGATCGAGTGAAATGCCCAATATTACATATAGATTAATAGATGCTTTACAAATTGTGGATGAGTCAAAAGCCCAGATGTTTAAAAGGCTAGCTCTTGGTAAAGCTGCTCAAAATTTAAGAAATGCTGGGACTATATTTAATAAGGTAGTTATTAACATAGTAGAAATAAATCAGCTTAAAGATTATTTGAGGCAGTATTTTAATATCTTAGCGTTATTTTTCCAATCGTCTGTTAATATTACTGTATGGACAATGGATTATGCTATTCCATACCACTCCTCACTTCTGTTTGAAAACTATGGTATTGGCTTAGGTATATTATCACTTCAGGCAAAGGAATCTAAGCATTCAGGAATAAAACACGACTTACTAACCATTCTAAGTCTACAGGTTATCTAGGGAAATGGTGGCAAGTTATGTGGGCTAATTATATGAGGGCATTCTATTTACCTGAGCATCACCTATGCCATCAATGTACATCTCACACTATGAATCAAGAATGCCCTCCCACATTTCACAATCTGACTACATGTACTGTGACTGTGGAAGAAAAAAGGGTGACCCTCATGAGCAGTTGTGCAGTTTTTGTGTACAATGCAGTATTATTTTACATTGTGCTTCAGAACAGGAACTGGTTGCAGAAGTAGAAGATGTTCTCTTGCCAGCAGTTTGCTCAGTATGTGAGATGAGGTTTCCTGATAGGTCGGACCATGATGATCATGTTAAATGCATCCATACAAAAGGAATCACTTCATTATGTAACATTGACATCAATGCATTGACAGTCTCAGAACTCAAAGAAGAGTTAAAAAGTAGAGGGCGCACCACTACTGGTACAAAAGGTATTCTCCGCAAGAGATTGGAAGGTCGTGTAGCAGGAGAAACTTGTTAAGGTAGTTGTATATAGGCAGATATAAAAAATAGAGGACTTCTGTGTTTCTGATATTAGCAAAGTGAAAAGGTTGCAAATTCACTGAACTGCCCAATTAGTATAGTAATCCTGGTTGACTGGGCCATTAGCCAGCAGTTATGACACATTAAGTTGTATTTATAGTGTTGAGAATTAATATAAATTTACCAGTGATATACGGTAACCATAGTCTGCTATTTCAAATAATATGTAATTAAATATACTATATACACAGTTATAGTGGACAATAGGGAAACAAAGTAGAACATTATATATTTTGCATATAATAATTTTGAATTCTTCTTAATTTGTACTCTACAATCTGTAATTAGTTAAAATAGGAATTAAAATGGTTTTTAGTGTTTTGTGATTTTGTTTTCAGGGATGATAAATAAATCTTCATCAACAAACACTTACTGTGGGTTGTATTGGTCACAGAAAAAAATCAAACCTGGCTTCACGAATTTAACCCATTCTTGTCAGGGCTGGCATAAACCAACCCCTTCCCTCCACTGAATAAATTTGTCTAGAGTGTTAGCCAGAATAAAATAACAAAGGCCAATTTAGGCAGAGATGGGTTAAAGAGACTGTCTTTAACTCATTCCTGCCAAGGCAGGCCTCAACTAGTTACTCCCATTCACTTAATAAAATCATCTATTCACCAGAGTAAAACAATTAAAGGCTGTCTAGACAAGAATGGGTTAATTTATAGGCCTTTTACCCCATCCATGCCACTTAGGCAACCACAGTAAAATAATGAAAGGTTATCTCAGCATGAAATTAATAACATCACAAAGATATTCTCCATTATAGTTCCTTGGGCAAAAGAGGTACGAATATCCAAGGTAACCCTTTCAAATACAATCAGGGGTGGTGGAAGATAGTTTGAGTGTGGGGAAAACTCTTCATCTGGGAAAATAGG
Source organism: Corallium rubrum (assembly GCA_964035015.1). Lineage (NCBI taxonomy): Eukaryota > Metazoa > Cnidaria > Anthozoa > Scleralcyonacea > Coralliidae > Corallium > Corallium rubrum. Next base: position 111,688 of record CAXIUP010000134.1, read on the forward strand.
GTAAGCCAACTCTTGGCTATTTCACATTACAATCCCCCTCATAAAACACATTGGTAAACCACATCTACCTGTATTTTTTCGGCGTAAATATTTCAGACTACCAAAACAAAATAAGAACAATACTATCGAGTACCGTGACTTCAAGATGCTAAATAGTGTTGAATTACAACGCGACCTACTTAACATCCCTTGGGATTCCGTATTTGAGACTGAGGACATAAACGAGGTTTTGAACACTGTGGAAACAATGCTTAATGCAGTTCTTGATAAGCATATTCCGTTTAAAAGCAAACGAGTTAAGAAACCAAGCCAACCTGCCTGGATGACAAAGGAGATAGTTCAATCAATAAGAGAAAGGAATAATTTACTAGTAAAAGCACGCAAGGCAGAGAAACTGGTTGACTGGGCTAATTATTCACACGCAAAAAGCAAAGCTACAAACATAATTAGAAGAACAAAGACAAAGTATTTCCGCGACAAAATAGATGAAAACAAAGGAAACCCAAGAGGTATTTGGAAGGCATTAAGAACATTAAGTGGGACAACCAAACCCCCAGTCAATATCAAAGAACTAATCACGGAAAATGGAACTACTAGCGATAAGGCCTCGATTGCGAATATGCTAAATCATTACTTCACTAATATTCTTGAGCAAATCAAGCAAGGAAATGACTGTAGTGACGAATATGACGATACAAAGCTACGAACATTTGTTTCTTCCCGTTTGAATGTCGATACCACATTTAATATTCCGGAGATTACGACAAAGCAAATCGCCGAAATAATCCGAAATATTCCTGATAACAAGGCTACCGGTCATGATGGCATAAGTGTTTGTGTTATCAAGGAAATTATTCCAGCATTTGCAAGTCCACTGTGTGAAATACTTAATCTGTCCATAACAACAAACACGTTCCCTGATCAATGGAAGATAGCATAAGTCACGCCATTGCACAAAGAAGGTGCTCGAAATGACTCAAACAACTACTGGCCAATATCCGTCTTACCTACTCTCTCAAAAATCCTTGAGAAACATGTTGCAAGCTCGCTTTTCAAGTTTCTGCGCGATAATAACTTAATATATAAACTGCAATCAGCATTCAGGACAGGCCATTCAACTGAAACCGCTCTAATTAGACTAACAGACGAGATCCTACTTAATATGGACAGGGATGAGGTGACTGGTCTAGTATATATCGATTTCCGGAAAGCCTTTGACACAATCGATCATAAACTTCTCCTGAAAAAGTTGTCTGTTTATGCTAGCACCTCAGCTATCAGTTGGATTGAATCATATCTAAGTGAGAGAAAGCAGTTTATCAAATTAGAGAATGTAATCTCTGAACAGCTTCCTATAAAGCAGGGGGTACCCCAGGGGTCAATCCTTGGACCAGTACTTTTCTTGCTATTTGTCAATGACATGCCCCTTCATGTATCCAGATCAACTATGGATATCTATGCTGACGACACCACCCTATCTTCGAGCTCCAGTTGAAAGGAAATTCCTGCGCTTCATCAAGCACTCTCGCAAGATTTAGAGGAAGTGGGAAAGTGGTCTAGAGAAAATAAGATGTACATAAACACGTCAAAAACTAAAGCCATGCTGGCCGTGGGCAAACGTCTCCGAAAGCGTTTCGACCAAGACCCTCCAAACCTACAGCTCAGCCTGAATAACAAAGAAATCGAAATAGTCAAAAGCCACAAATTGCTTGGCCTGAAGATTGACCACGATTTGACATATGATGAGCATATTGATGAGCTATGTAAAAAACTGTCAAAAAGGATTGGGCTTTTGCGGCATATCAGCCCTTACCTAAAACAGAAACAGCGGTCAGTTTATTATCAGGCGGTCATAAAACCAGTCATGTTGTACGTAAGTTCAGTCTGGTCATCGTGTAGCAATAAAGCTCTTGAGAGAGTCTTTCGCATGCAGAAGCGCGCGGCACGTATAATTCTGGATGCCGAACGTATTACTAGAATAGTAACAATGTTCAATGAATTACAATGGGTCCCCTTTTACGTAGAATCTTACATCAATCACTGTGGAATCGCATACAAAAGGATAAACGAAAACACTCCAGACTATATCAATGAGATATTGAAGACAAATTCTCATGTTCATACAAGAAACACTAGATATTCTAACTTAAATTTTATCTGCCCTCATTACAATAAGATTTCAGATGGGGGTCGTACGTTTACAATAAGGACAATCAAAGACTGGAACAATCTCGGTCCAAATATTAAAAAAAGTAAAACAATTAAACGTTTTAAAAGAACACTATTTAAGCATAATCTCGACGCTCAGAAAGTGAACGGTTATTTTAATAATGATACAAAATAGATAGGTGTAAATATTTACTGCTTATATTTTAAGTAATTTTGTCTAGATTAGTAGAATTTTAAATTTATATTATAATCAATATACCTCTGTTACGTAAATATTATTGTTAATTACCATTATCTAGTTTAAAATCTTTTATTAATGTAAGTAGTTGCATGACCGTATATTCTTTGTAATATTAGATTTAATCTGTATTTTTAATCTCTAACGAGGGCCACTAGGTTATCAGTATTTTGAAATACTGTCATGTGTCACCCTCTTTAAATAAATAAAGTCGCTAAAACAGAAACAGATATAACTGTACATTTCACACAAATAGGACATAAATTGTACAAGTAGTCCCCCTCAATGTCCCCATGCTTCCACCACCCCTGAATGCAATTTACAAAATGTCATTTAAGTCCAAGTAGTTCAATGGTTAGAACGTCTCCCCAGCAATCAAAAGGTTGCAGTAACTTTCTATCTGAGTCCAAGTAGTTCGATGGTTAGCGCGTCTCACCAGCAATCAAAAGGTTGCAGGTTTGGTTCCTTCAGTGGAATTTTATCAGAATCATAATTCGAAGAACTTCTTTATCGACTTAGGAGAATTTCTTTATTCTCCCCTTGACATGTAAAGTCATCTGGCATTAGCCAGAGTAAAATACTAAAGTCTGCATTACAGCATCAGTCCAAGAAAACTGGTTTAGTCAGGAAGGAGTGTATAAAACCAAGCTAACAAAATATCCCAAGTAAGTATATGTAATCATATGATAGCGAGTACAATAAAGGATTTACACTGAGTGATATTTGAAAATTTTGCCAAAATTGCACAAGCCATTAGGCGAGTGCAATTTGACATAATTTTCAAATATCATGAGTGGTGTAAATCCTTAATTGTTTGAGCAATATATGATTCTTAAATTATTTGCATGACAAAATGACAAAGCATGAGAAATTGTACTGCAGTACAATTAATAGCCTGTGTACAGCCACTTGCTCTCCCCCCGCAGGTAAATTAATATACAATTAATAAAATAATTGTACTACTCTCAACCAATCAGAATATATGCAGTAATATTGTCATGCATATAAAAATAAAGTAAATAAAAAAATTATACATCCAGTGACTCCACACGGTTCATTAAAGTTTGCAGGCTTGTGTCAACAGCTAGTCTATCTGAAGTGTATCGCTGAACATAAAATGAGATTGTCACTCAGTTTTCATAGAGTAATCCATTGTAAATGGAGTGTTCTTTGTTGCCACAACAACTGACCTGCCATTGTAAAGTGATATTAGTTTCTTCGTGGTCTTTGAAGGAACCTTCTTGAAATGCCGATAGGCAATAAAATTCTCCCCTGAAAACCTTGCAGGTGAAAACATCTTTTCGAGGGAAACTTTTTTCTCCCGAAAACAATAGTGTGCCTTGTACCGCATTTTGAGGTATCCACCTCGCCAGAGTATCCTCTTGCCAAAAATATAGATATGCTGAAACAGCTGCCAAGGAATAAAAATAACGAGTGGGGTCATCAAGCCAGTCGCCTTTGATTGACACAGCTTTTGAGAAAGAGATTTCCCAGCTTCCTTTAGGAACGAATCCACCAAGAAACCAACCATTTCCAACTTATTCCCAAGTACTTCTTCTAGCAAGGAATCCATCTCGCCCATACCATAATCTGGCTTATTCTCGGCTCTTCTGACAGCCTTAATCCACTGCCGTTCAACTGAAAACTTCATCTCCGTCAGTGAAGTATTCCAGAATTTATCGCCACGCTCCGATGACTCCGAAAAACACCTTAAATTTAATTTAAAACTAAACTCTCTGCTGTTTGACGTGTTCGGATTGTCAGCCATCTTTGCTGTTCATGTTTGATCTAATGGCGCACAGCGCTGACCATGCTGAGCCCGCACAAGTGGGAGGAAATATCCCAAAACTGACCACCGTGCTTAAAGGAATGTTTCTAGTGAAAAGACCTTCAAAGTCAAATGAAATAAAAAACTTATTACTAAAGTCAAAAGTTAAAAATTCTTCAACAAAAGAAAACGAATCCTTGGTAGTACAATCATTAGGTACGAGGGCAATTAAACATCTTAAGAAATACCAGAAATAACGATAGCATTATCGTCCTCAAACCTGACAAGGGTAACGGTGTTGTTATCATGGACCAACATGCATACAAGAACTTTTGTTTTAAAATTATTGACAATCAGCCTAAGTGCAAAATTTTAACCAAGGACCCTACGCTAGTTAGAGAAGGTAAACTTCAACGATTTCTTAGAAAACTTAAATACAAAGGTTCTTTAGATGATTCTACTTATAGTAATATTTTTCCTAAAGGTTCACAACCGGCCAGGCCAGATTTTATGGTCTGCCGAAATTGCACAAACACCGTGAACCTAATCAAGCTCCTCCACTTAGGCCTATTGTCTCCTCAATGTTTATAATTATAAACTAGCTAAGTACTTATGCTCTGTTTTAACTACCCTCCTACCTAATGATTACACTACCAAGGCTTCGTTTTCTTTTGTTGAAGAATTTTTAACTTTTGACTTTAGTAATAATTTTATTTTTACTTCATTTGACGTAGAAAGTCTTTTTACTAACATTTCTTTAAGCGAAACCATAGATATCGCTGTAAATCTCGTTTTCGATAACAATCCAAAATTTCCGATTAACAAAAAAGATCTCAAAGAATTATTTTTGATTGCCACAGCACAAACACACGATCAAATTGATGGAGTGGCTATGGGCTCTCCATTAGCGCCGGTACTTGCTAATATTTTTATGGGTTTTCATGAACGTTTATGGCTCAACAATTATGACGGCCCCAATGTTTTATTTTATCGCAGATATGTAGATGACACTTTTTGTGTATTTCATAATGAAAATAATGCTATGTTATTTTTCACCTACCTAAACTCACATCCTAAACTGAACTACTGTTGTACTGTTTTGGGTGAGCTGCATTAAACCAGGATTCGATAAATTATCTGCAAAAGCTCCAGAATAAAGTCGCTAGATTAATTTTAAATTATAAAGTTAATGAAATCTCTAGAAGAGACTTACATAGCGAAATAGGCTGGCTAACAGTCAGACAAAGGATTTATCTCCACAAACTCTAATGATGTTACATAAATCATTATATACCTATGAGCCTTCCACCATTTTTATGCATCTTCATGTATTAGAAATTTTACATGAGCATAATACAAGGTTCTCATCAAGGTGTAGAAAGGATAAACTATTATTAAAGAAACCTAAATTTAAGAAGAAAACATTTTTAGCCCGGGCTTTTAGAGTTAGAGCAAGTGAAATATGTAACAATCTCAATAGTGAAACTAGTATAGCTTCTAAATCCCGGTTTAAATCAGCTTTTCGTAAGCAGCTTAGTTGGTTATAATTAGTTTTAACCCTTTAACTCATAGAAAAATGTAATATATATGTAATTTATCATATATTTATATATTTATCCATAAAATTTTAGCAAATATATTAATTATTCAAACTATTTATTTTAAGACCTCGTGTAAACTAGCACTAGCTAACTGAGGATCTTATTAAATACAAATATCAAATATCAAATTCACTTTTGAAAAAGAAAAAATATAGGAAACTACCTTTTCTTGATATATTGCTCACCAAATCATCAAACACATGCACTACCTCCATATTTAACAAGAAAACATATACCGGGCTTCTTATGAATTTTTTCAGTTTCACATCTCTCAATTATAAAACCGGACTAATCAGAACTTTAATTGATAGGACCTGCAAAATAAACAACACCGAAGCTAGTTTCCAAAATGATCTTAAAAAGCTTATCTTTACACTTAAACGCAATTCGTTTCCTTCTCATATCATTAATAACGCTGTCAAAAAGTATAACGATGACACCATTTCTGCCAAACAAAATTCCTCCAAACAAAATATTCGTTACTTTAAACTGCCATATATTGGATTCAATTCGATACTTAAGCAACACAGAATAAAACACCTCATTAAACGTTTTTGCACTGACCTAGAATTTAAACTGATTTTTACTTACAAAAACCTTTTTAGTTTCGAAGATCCTATTCCTCGTGAACTTAAGTCTTTTGTGGTTTATCAATTTACATGTGCCGGATGTAATTCTCGTTATATTGGCGAAAGTACTTGTCATCTCACTACTAGGATTAAGGAACACGTTTTAACGGACAAAAATTCGCGTCCGCGAGAGAAATAGCTTTTCTCCGTATGCTCGTAGCAATCTTTCTCGTAGCAGTAGATACTAGATCGAGCCAAATACACTAAATTCATATTCTACGACTCGTTGAGTAACTACTAACTACCCTATTAAAGTTCTTGTAAGAATTTTATTAAAAATAATGAATAGTTTTAACACAAAAGGATCAGTACTCGTACTGGTCGACCGTTCCACAAACTCATCTACTCTTCTTCTCGCACGAACTCACGAAGGAAATAAATGAAACAAAAACTTCCCAAAAGTTGAACGATTCAGTTGGTTGACCTTGCAATCTAACTCCTTTTGTATATGTTGTGGGCTTCTTCGGTACTGAGATCATATCCTGGAGTGTTGACAAACAAACCCACAACAGCGCGATTCTGACAAGAAAAATTCAAAATGACTTATAACTTATTCATGAAAGCCAACGGTTTTCTCATCAGAGTCCAAATCGATAAATCATTCAACGAAAACAACTTACGTCCTGCTGTGAATATCACGAAGATCTGTTGTCTCGGTATTCGTATATAATTGTTGTGAATAGCAACACTCTTTGTGCATAGCAACACTCTATGTGCATAGCAACGTGCTACGAGCATTGTCGAAAGAAATCTCGTAGTTGCACTCCCCTTCTCTTTTCTCTTCCCGCTCCGCCCTCGCGTATCTTCGGAGAGTATTCGGCTCGCTCGTCGGGGGCTCATATCATCAGCGGTTTTATCGAACTCGGCAACTCGCACAAAACGTCAACAACTTAGGTAAGTAAAGTTTAGTTTATTTTATACAAGAACTATCACATTCTAACGTGCTCCCTTGCTCAAACGAGAGAAGCTTTTCATGGACGAAGAGACAGAGCGCGAGTGCTTGTTTGGGTTCGAATCAGGATCTTTCTGAAATATGAATAGCCTTTTAACTAATGTTTCAAGTGTACTGTTGACATGTTAGGCCCTTGGCCATCTGATTGTCTGTATATACGCAGAAATCAACTGTATTTGGTACTGCTTGAGTTACATGTAGGCGTATAAAGTACTTATTCAAAATGCGCGTTGATCATTGTTGAGACAAATTAATTCATGTGTTACCAGAGTCTGGCGTGGACAGTAAAGATTAGAACGAAAGCGATATATTATCACATTCTTTTAACAATGCGATTAGCGACCGGGTTTCCGGTTTTTCCCAATTTACCTAAAATTGTCATTTTAAGGTTACAGTTAAGAGAAGGGTTGGGTCAGGGCTTGGGTTAGGGATTGGGTTGGAGTTTAAGTAAGGGCTAGAATTAAGCATTTATATTGTTAAGTTATTAAAGGCATTTAAAAATTAATAATTTATTGTCGATTCTAGATGATACGTGAGAGCATATGCTGATATGTCACAAGGTTATCAAGCATTTTCAGTATGTTTTAGTGAACAATTTACGTTGTTCAATCATTACCTGTTGGCCAAATAAATACCAGTATCCGCACGTACGCATTGCGCACCTATTTTATGTATTGTGTATGCCCATATTTTTTGTGACTATACAATATTTAGTAGACGATAATATATCATATACTATGTATGAGTGGATTACTGTTCCAAGTCTTACAGTTACATAATTTATTATATACCAGAAAAATTACATAATTAGGTTACATCTTATGAAGAGTGAGTAACAAAGAAAAGATAACACAATTACATGCAGAGTCAGTAAGTACAGTCAAACCTGTATTAAGCGGCCCTCCATTAAGCGGACACCCTGTATTAAGTAAGTGGACAGTTCCCAAAGTCCCGAATTAAATCCCATGTTACCTCTATTAAGCGGACGTGGACACCTAAATCAGTGTAAAATGATACCAAATCCATGTATTAAGCGCCTCCGTTAATCCTTTCCTCCTTGATGATAACTTTCCCAATGTTTATTGAACGCTTGAGAAATTTTGTGACCCACACTGCCATTAATTTTGGAATGCTCAGTGAGTTAGTGAGTCAGTATGACAGCTGGCATGTTCAAAGGCAAGGTGTCAAGGCGTGGCGCAGCACCGTCTTACTTTGGGTTTCTATCACACTGGTAAATTCACACATTTATACAGAACATTATCAGTTGGAACGATGGCAAGTGACAACTGGTAGCTAAGTGCAATAGGCTATGGCTTCTACAATCACTCCATAACATGCTGCTGTGTGCTGGAATTGCAAGCACGAGATGAAGTATAAATGTCTGACATGTAATGTTCCGACCTGCAATATGTCAAAGAATTGTTCTGTCGCTGCCTCAGAAGTAACTCCAGGATGGAGAGTTGGTCTTTCTGTGACTTACTGTGCCACTTGCTACGGAAAAGCGAACACTTCTATGCGTGGGGAAGAATATACTGTTGACCATGACTCGGCTGGTAACATGGAGCGCTTGGCGAAGAATCAAGTTCAGCCAGGAATTTGTGCGAAGCTGATGAAGAAACAGTCACAGAGCAATCGAAATTGCCTGAGCCTTAGTGAAAGAGTCGAAATAATCAAGTTTGCAAAGGAAAACTCGTCTTGGGGATATCGTAAGTTGCCCGATAAATTCGCAGTTGGAAAAACTCAAATACAAAAAATACTAAAGAACAAAGAAGAAATTATTTCTTCTTATGAGAGCAATATCAGTTCCAATGACAAGAAACGTCAACCCAAGGCTAAATATTCTGACATAAATCGGGTAGTTTGGGATTGGTATGTCATGTGCCGAAACTCCAATATTCCAATATCTGGAACACTCCTGCAAGAAGAGGCATTGATAATTGCAGGAAAAGTTGGATATTCAAGGATTTTCTGCATCAAATGGGTGGTTAGAGGCTTTTAAAGTGTCACACAACATTGCAACAATGAAAGTTTCTGGAGAAGAAGGGGATGTACGGCAAGCGACCGTGACAGCTGGCAAGAGCGATCAAAAGAGATTGTTAGAGGATGGGCCCCCGAAAATATCTGGAATATGGATGAAACTGGCTGCTTTTGGCGTGCACTTCCAGACACAACTCTCAATCACAAGGGAAAACGTTGCAGTGGCGGCAAGAAGTAAAACCAGCGCAATACCTGGGCATTTTTTGTTAATGCGCCAGGTGAAAAGGAAGAGTCTGTCATCATTGGTAGTTGGTAGTGCTCAAAAACCACGATGCTTCACAAAACTCAAGAACGCGAAGCGCCCTAATGGTTGTTCCTATTTTGCGAACAAGAAAGCGTGGACGAATTCCGAAATCATCGCAGAAATCTTGACAACGCTAAATAATCGCCTGAAGCAAAAGCGCAGAAAAATATTGCTTTTTCTTGATAACACTCCATGCCACCCACCAAGTCTGCAAGATCTCCTGTCAAACATCACTCTCAAGTTTTTTACCGAAAAACACGACGGCAAAAAACAACCGCTTGACAGTGGAATTATTGCGAATTGGAAGGTGAAATACAAGAAACGACTATTGCGTTTTGTCTGCAGCAAAATTGATGGCACGTGCAATGCTAGTGACATTATAAAGTCTGTAAATCTTTAATGGCCATCGAGTGGGGAAAACAAGCGTGGGATGATGTTTCCGCAGACACGATCATCAAATGCTTTAAGAGCACAGGATAGTATCCTGATGAAGCTGTTGAAGATGATGATCCCTTTGAAGGTGAAGAAATGATGGAGTTACAGCAAGCACTAACTGAACTTGTGGTCAGAAAGCACAGCTGAAGAATACATAGCCACTGAAAACAATGCCCAGATTTGTGCAAGTCCTTTAAAATTGTCGGATCCAAACTGGCGCGAGACTGCGAAGGAAGAGAGTCTTGGTGATAAGTGTCACCCATCATTAGCAAAGCAAGCTTGTCTCACCGTCGAGTCTGATGATAGTTGTGATAGCGATGATAGGTTTATATATCTGATCAAGAAAAGCAACCGAGCATCCGGTCTGCCACAGAAGCTTTGAAATTTGGGGAAATGCTGCAAGATTTCTCCCATTATCATGAACAGGAGAAACTTTCTTTAGCACTTTCTGAAGTGAATTACCTATTGCAAGAAATGAAGATTCAAGGGCGCAAACAGTCGCGTATTGACGATCATTTTTTGTAGAAAAACAATAAGTACTCGGCGTCGTTCAGTAATGAACTTGTTCTTCGCATAGACATCAAACAATCGGGATTTGCATGATACGTTAAATATAATTTTTGTTATTCATGTTATTATCAAACACGTTTGTTATTAAACAATTCCCCGAGGGTGTCCGCTTAATACAGGTTTGACTGTAGTTCAGAAAATACAAATTGTATATCATTGGACACAGTGGAAAAACGTTTGCGCATGCCCGAGAGCCTGGGTTCAAAAACGAATAATATGGCGGCACGTTGACGGCTATTTTAAGAGATTACAAAACACGAATTGTTGCCATGCCAATAAGTAGTGTTCGAATGATCTTTTGTGCAAACAACGATAGATGTGTACCGAAACCAAAGGTTCTTTAATCAAAGCAATCGAGTGTCAGCAAGATCATTGAAAGGACGTTAACGTGATCGTGGTATGAGAAAGAAATTGCACTAGAAATGATGGAAGGCGCTGTCTTGAAACGTGTTTTATAAGGAATTCACTGGACATATAAGGTTGAAATTCCCGAGGAGCAATCTTCAACGCTATTCTCGTGATATATGTTTTACGACTGGAAATCGGTTTCGACGTATTTTTTTACTGTTAATCTAAAGTTTAATAGTACCATACGTCTCATTAAATCAACAGTTTTACTCGGAACTATTGCATGAGGACATTTCAAACACATATTTGCAGACAACCTGTGTAAAATGTATTTCATGGCCGATCTGGATCTGACTGGATGGTATAAATATGGAAGCATTTTTAGTGTAAATGTTTAGTTTTTCCTTCCGTAAGGTAAGAAAAGATGTTTTTTGTAAGTGGCATGATTGTCTTGTCACGTTCGATTCAGATTTTAAAATAAAAATCGTTTTCTTCAAACCCTTGACTCTGGCCTCAATTTTTCGCGCCTTTTTCATGTTTTTTGTCATACTGGTCTGTTTGGTGTAAAAGTTGTTTACAATTTTTTTCCCCTAAAATTTTAAACGCGCTAGCTGTTGGTAGTTTTGTCTTCAAAATGGAAGCAGGTTGTATAAAACTGTCTCGGCTTCGAACATTCCAACCGTCTGAATCCAAATGTGGAGGTAATGTGATGAAGTTGTCGACTGAAGAAGCAAGAAAATGTGGTTATCGGGTTGAAATTACAGTTTGTTTATCTCACTTCAACGAGCTGAAACGCCTTACCGATGCGACTTGTATTTATCCTTGCAAAAGCAGTGAAAATAGTTGTAAAGGTACCCTCATTCCTTGTCCCCAGAGGCTTTTCAGTGTCTTTTATTTTCTTAACAACGAATGTATTGGAACAAGGATTTGTTGTAAACATTTGACGGAAGCTGATAATAATGAGTCCATTACAAAACACGAGAATTATTTGCCACCAAAAAAAAGAAAGGTGCGTTTATTAGTTCAGTCAATGAATTTATTAAAAGTAGGGGGGTAAGCAAAAGTCTTTATGTTTAATATTTTTACTGAATTACCTTATTTGCCTTCGGTTGCAACTTGCAGAATTTAAAAAGTTTTACACTTTAACATAAACATTGTAATAACTAATGCAATGTACAAATATCTTTGAGGAAACGAGGAAAACTATATGCTGAAAATTATATTATTAATTAATCATTTATATGTAGACAAAAAGCTACTGCCTGTCTGACAACGCCCTTCGTACTTCCTGTAATTAAATTATCGGTTCTTTTTTATCCCAAGTAAAAAAATAATACAATAATTTAAAAAACTTTATTCAGACATCTTCACGAAGTGAGGATGAAGAGAAAGAACAGTTACAAGAGGTAGAAGATCTGAGGGAACAACTTTCAGAGTTAAAAAGAAAATGCCAAGTTCTTGAGAGTACTGTTGCTCAATTAGGTAATTAAATTACAATTTAATGACAAATCCATGCTAACCTGACTGAACCTTGGTCACTTAGGCCCTGATTGCATGAGACAAACTGGCCTGGTCAGGCTGTTAAGTAAGGCAATCGCCTTATGTAATTAAAGTTGCCAGACCCCTTATCTCACGGTCTCACCCTCAAGGGTGGCCTCACAAAAATTGTGCACGAAAATCAAGGACAATATAGCCTCTCTGATAGTCTATTACACTAAACTGACTTTTACTGTACCATACATATTCCTTTTTATTTTCCATTCTTGTGTCCCCAACTCCCCCAACCCAGCACTCTATTTTGTTCCAAAATTATCCCTTATCTTTTTTGTTAACCCTGCCAGAAGCCAGTCAGATAACATGGAAAACCATTGTTACCAAACATGGGCAAATAAAAATTAACTTGCATGGAAATGTAATGCTGGAAAAACAAACATGGAATTCAATTGTTCGTACATTAGAAGGTAAAAAATTAAGTAAGGTTTATTGAACATCACTACTGTAAGTGAAGAACCAAAGTTGTGAAGGGTAAAAATTTATACCAAGGTAATTTTTCTAGAGCCCAAGCTGCCACAACTCCTGAAACAGCTGCACCAACAATTCATTATTGAGCAAAATACCCAAGGAAGTACAGCACAACTGATACCACCGGAAAAAATGAAGGCCTTCGTCCAGCAAACCTCCCCTGGTCTCTTTGAAATGCTAATGGAATCCATCACCAGTGAAAGACAGTCATCATCAAGAGTAGACCTACAAAAAAAAAAGAGTCTGTGCGCTTTTACACAAGCTCATATTTTTTAGGTAATATTAAATAAAATTATTAAATTATAAGAAAATATTAAATTATTTTAGTAATGGGTCATTCCAGAAAACATCCACACCTCACCCACGGAGGAAATGTGAAGTGGACCCCCTCCCCCCTTCGGACATCCTAGTACATTTTACTATTATCAGAAGTAGGGTAAACCTACCCTACCCTACCCTACCCGGATGGCATAAATTTCCTCTGTGGGGGAGGTATGGATCATTTCTGGAATGACCCAATATTAAATTCCTAAAACAACTTATTCATCCTGACATTGCTTTTTAGTCATTTTGCAATGAACAGACAGGGGTATATACCCACAAAACCTGGGCAAAAAATAGACAGTTGGGACATTTAATTTGGGCAAAATTTGGTCTGGTAAGAGTAGACCCTTAAAGATAAAACCCTTTAAGTTTGATTTAAGTACAGTGTAATAAAATAAAATTAGCAAATTTAGTTGGACAACCATCCAAAAAAAAACAATGCCCTTGTTAACAGAATTCAGATTAAGCCAAGCATATTTCACTATTAGATCTCAGAAGCTTGGAGGGTTTCAAGACCAGTCAGGATTATTTATGGATTTACATGGTCTTTCTTATACCGGTCAGATGGCTGGATCTGTAATGGGAACCTCAAAACATCCACGGACCATACTGAATCAGAAGCACTCGCTTAACTCTCAACACCAAACACTTATTGCTGACAAACTGGCTCAAATTAAACCTGAGTTAATATTATTGTAACTTGTTAAAAGGCTGAATGTAACCCTTTCACTCTCAGTCAATAATGTCACCCTTGGGGCAAGATGTCCAGGTAAGTTTGGTGTAACATACTTTTTACAGACTTTCCACATGGGGGTCTTGCAAACCAAATCCACCCCCAACCCAACCTCATGTGGAAGGGCTGTATTAACAGGTCATGTTTGATGGTGAGAGAGTCAAAATCTACCTCTAGTATGTTGTTTGGTGTACAGCAAAAATAACTATATAATAATTTAGTGATGATTTTTTACATCTAGATGAAATGCCAGTATATACTAGTTATGGATGATTTTCACAACATACACACCATTCGCTGCCCAAATCAAACAACAACATCTGAAGCAACTCATATGGCCTCGTTGATATTAGATGTCCACCCAACAGTCCCTGCAGTACACCGAGACAACGTAATTGGTATCCATAGAAATGTGCAAGTCCATCTTCCACATGGCCAAAAAATTGATTGCCTTGGAGGTATTGATGGAAAAGATGTGGCTGAAATGATTGATGAGTTTATGAAGGGATTCAACAAAACGTATTTGGATAGCCTCCCACAGAACTATAAGAACATCAACATGACTTCAATCAATCAATGTTTAAATGAATTAAGGTTTGCTTATTTTTCCAGTACGCCGTGTCTGTCTTAATTAATAGACACTGCAAACTAAATAAAAATCCAAAACTGGAGAACAAAACAATGAATTTTTGACATTAGACCATTTGTGAATTATCAAGAGAAAACAAATCTATTGTTCTGTCCTGAAAGGTGGGATTTTCAGTAGGGGTTTAATATTACCATAGAATGGGACATGCTCCTGCAAGCTACAAATCAACATGTAAATGTATTTTTTAAATTGTTTTTAGGGTTTACAACACCACAGATCAAACAGCGCTACATACCCTTGAAAGTGTATTACTGATAGATGAGGTTGAGAAAGATCTGCACTCCAAAGATGACTATCTTGATGTCCTACACCACATTTTAGATTCCCAACCAGAAATCAAAGAGTATGCCAAATCTCATGTTATCCCATCTCCTGGTGATTGGCCAACCTGGTATCAACAAAAGAAAATAATCTGTGAGTGGAATAACAGCCAGCCTGAAGCATTGTTATCTCTCATGCCAGAGATTGGTCCATTCCATGTTCACTTGAATTCCTGTGAAGATGTAGTCATGAAGTATCATTTCATTTTTGAATATCTATGCAAAAATGTCTTTGGAAATCACTATATTCTAGCTAAGAAGCCAAAGCCATGGAGGATCTCCTTATGCATTGTTGTAGCCTTGACTGGATGGTTGCATATCCGAGAGAGCATCATAGCAGCATTTGGGCCATGCAAAGATCCAGAGTATTTGGTCATCTTCCACCTGCTAGATGAGCTTGTGCCACTGGTTTTCTATCAGTATCCTGTTATTTTTCGAGGAGGCAACTTACAGCTCTACAAAGCAGTGATGTTCCGTCTTTGTCTGATGTTTATATCGATGACCAGAAGGCACTACAACAAGGCCAGTTTATCTTGGTTAAGTGATCTTCATTACCAAGCTAAATATCTTCCAGAGCTTTACAACTTCCGGGCCAACAACCTTTCCTTAGTAACCGAGAAGAAAGTTGAGATTTACCACTCTGTGCTGCGAAGGCATATATCAGTGCATGATAAACCAAGCAAGATACAACCAGCTACAAGTCTGAATTTGTTGATGGTTATGTCAAGTCATATCATAGAGTATATACTGAGAAAGATATGAGTCTCATTGCAGGTATATATATGAAAAATTAAATGCAGTACTTAGGATGTACTGTCCAAAAACAACTGACCAACGAACTATTTATTTTTATTTTTGTTGCCAAGTTGTTTGCATTTTGAACATGCTGTACTTTCCTCTACCAACTATATATTTTTAGAATTTAACATGGTATGAATAAATTGGTATAGATTGTATAGTATAATAGATTCTAAATAACAACTTGTTTTACTTACCCATACTGTAGGTTTATCAGGAGAAGCTTTGTTAAAGCTGTTTGAGAATGTTGGGTTGCATGCAGGAGAGTCTGTCAAACATCCAAGGAAACGAGACACCAGGGGTAGAGAGTATGGACGAACACAGTACCATTTGGCAGCATTAAATGTGCAGATTGACAGCAAGTCAATGCCACTTGGTTTTAAGTGGCCAGGAAAGGAACCAGATCCTCAGGTGGCCTGTGATTCTCAAGACTGCCAGGTAACTCCTAATGAAGATGCTACAATAGTCATGAGAATGGCATGTGGCCATGCTTTCCACAAGGCCTGTAACATAAAAAACCAAGTGCAAACTGGTTGCCCTGTTTGTTGCCATTGCTAAAAGCAGAGGTAAAAAAATTGGCATGTTCTTGGAATATTGGCCTTGTTTCCAAAGGGCACAGTGAGGAAGAAGAGGATCACATCAGCCCAATGGGAGAAGCAACTCAGGACAACAACCAGGATGACGATGCGCTTCCACAGCATGGCCAAGGGGCTGACTATTATCAGTGCCCAGCATTCGCCAGATCAATCAAGGAAAGAGCATCTGTGATAAAAATTGAAAATCCAAAATTTCAAAATAAGAAAGCCATGGCACTACAATAACCCTATACATTTCATCAAAGCATAATTTATGTAAAATATACTGTAAATAACAAATACGTATAATTAAGGAATAATGTCTATAATAAATAATTTCTACAGTAAATAATGTATATACATAACTTAGTATATCGGTAATAAATAATGTATATAATATGTTCAGTATATATAATGCTAATGCAATTACTAAGTATGAATTTTGACTCTTGGGGCTATTTACATGAGCCTGGCCAGTCAAGCTAACAAAGTTAACTCGTTTGATTAAGATCTTACTGTTGCGTTAAAATTTACTTGAAATAAATTTGAAATGAGGAATTGCATGGTTTAGTTTAAACTTAATACAAAAGCATCCTAAGTTGATTCGAATTTCGACCGATTCGACCATTTGGCTGGTTAGCCGATTAGCTTGGATAGCCCAGTTCATGTAAGTAGTCCCTTAATGATTTCTATTCTAACTCAAGCTGACTTCAATAATGATCTACAGAGCACGATAATACCAAATCAAGCTACCTTTTCTGGTCGTAACTACGCCTATAGTCGATCGTGTCGTATAATTTCAAATTATTGCCTATTAAATTTAACATTATATTGTTATGCTTACCTTTATTTTATTCAGTACTTGTTGGAATGTTGAACATACGCCAAAAACAACGTATTTGTGATCCTGATTGCATTGCAACCAACGTTAAACAAAATTCACGAGTTTTCCTCCACGTTTCTTTAATGTTCCGCCATTTCCCGCCATCTTTGTTTCTATCGAAGAGGCACGCATGCGCAAACGTTTTTCCACTGTGTCATATCATTGTGTTTGGAGATTACGACTAGTAGCCTAGCAATGTAACTAGTAACATCTGTATTTCATAATATTTACGTGATGAGCTGTATTTTGTCAATTGTCTTTGTGGGGGCGCCTGAAACGCAAAACAAGGGGGCGCACCGGGAAATTTCCCGGTATCCCGGTGGGTCAATCCGCCTCTGAATGACTGCCGATAACTCGACTACATCTGCATTAGTGATCGTGTATGGCAAGCCAAACTTGACAAAAAGAATTCCATGCGTATGTCGAGAATTTGAATAGAACATGCTATGTACTCGAGTGAAATGCCCAATATTACTTATACCCAATTCTCTCCTGGCATTACCACCTTATTATATATATATACAGAACTCGCAATCAAGCTCTCGGCAACGCCCTCCGTGGCTCAGTGGTCAGAGCATTGCACTAGTATCGCAAGGTCGTGTATACATCTTGTATAATCATCTTGTACAATCTTCTTGTATACATAAGTAATATTGGGCATTTCACTCGATTACATAAATCGAGTGAAATGCCCAATATTACTTATGTGTACAAGAAAATTGTTTCTGCCGTCGTAAACTCTGCCCCCAATCTGTCCAAAAAGGGAAAATGTTTTATCACCGATGGCGAGCAAGCACTTCACGATTCCCTTAAAGAAGAAATGAAGCACGCAGCAGGACTTAGATGTTTGACATTTCTACCAAAATTGTAAAGACAAGCTTTATAGTCTTAAGATTCAAACGAAACAACAACAGAAGGTTTTTTTTCAAACTGTTTTTGAAAATCCAGGAATTACTGAAGGAATTATTGATGCCGATAATAAATCAGACTTAAAGATGCGATTAACAGCTGATCGAGAGCGTTTGGAGAAGGAAGAAGAAAATGTTACGAGTACAACAAACCCTGACTTTTGGAATTATGTAAACAGTCATAGAAGCATGATGAAGAAATACATAACAGAGGCATGAAACAAGGCTGGAATACCACATGACAGTTCTGGGAAACCACTTCGAAGTTATACAAACCAATCCGGGAGCATCAGCAATAAACTAATTTGACAAAAAGAAGCGATGATTAAAGGACGAGTGTCCATCTAATGCTTTGCGCGCTCACAATGCACCCTCGCGGCCATTTGGTTTTGTAAGAAACGCCGATCGACGAATACTTGTCTCGAAATACAACTCCACGGCCCTCTGAGTGTAATCAAATATCAAAAATGTGACAATAACTACTTACTAAATCATCTTTGCTCTCACGAAAAACATAAATTGAGTAATTTACTGCAAGCATTGCTCAGATATCGAGGGATTGCTTCACTTGTTGAATTTCGTGGCCCGAAAAATGGCCGCGAGCGTACATGACCAAAGTGATCACGTAGACTCTCATTCACTGATCTCATTGCATTGTGAGCGTGCAAAGCATTAGGTGGACACTCATCCTTTAAGAGCGACAAGAGCAAAGTTAACCTTACGAAATTGTAGTTTACCAGACGTGTGGGAAGAAGTTGATAAACATCAACAGGAACAGTTGAAAATGGCCATTTGTGGCTTAAGTTCGGAGTATGAGCTGACTGGTATAGTATGTCATCTAGAGATTCCAGTGGATGACTGGTTTGCAATGACGGAGGAACAGATTAAAATTTAATCAGCTTACAATCGAAGACGCCATTGCAAGAAAAACAATTTCCACACACATGCCGACATCAGATGAAGATCCTGTAAAATTTAAGGAGTTTTCTATAGATTTAAAAACATCCGTAGAGTCATTGAAGTGCTGTTCAGACGGTTTAGTTTCAACCATTGTTAAAGAGGCGGAGAAGCTGCTCAATTGCAAGAATGCCATCCAGAAAATGCCCTCATTAAAATCTGCAGAACGAGCAAAATACATGGTGGTGGCGAAGACTTGCAAGAATGGGATGTACGAATGCATTGTTTACCGTGATCATTGCACATGCACCTGCTCATGCTTCAAATACAACAAAATATGCAAGCACAGTCTTTGCGTCGCTGAGATTTCCGGCATAATAAAAGACCATTTAGCGTATCTTAAGAAAAATCTGGACAATCTAATCCGTCTAGAAGTGGACTTGTGGAGCCATCAAAGCAAGTTCAAGGAAAGAAGGGGGAAATCACAAGAATCCATGGAGACCTCCAAGGGGCAGGTTAGGTCAACTGTAGTTTTATTCAAATAACCTTACGTGTTAGAGTGATTCTTAAATGCCACTGAAATAATAGAGTGATTCTTAAATGTCACTGAAATAAAATATACTAAAACTCAATCCTAATGGTATTCCTAGTTGTTATTTTTTATAAGAATTAGTATAACAAATTACATTACTTAGTATAACCAAATACATTGGTCTCCTATGCAGAGATAAAATTTATTCTACTTTGATGTGGAATTTTTCCAAGGGTTATTATGTTACAAAAACAAGTAAAAAAGTATTCGTTATGCAAACAACCAAGAATCTTCATGCTCTCGTCCATCTTATCCTTATACTGAAATTCATCATAACAAGAAACCTTTGGTTCTTGGCTTCCTGGAAAACGAACCAAAAGCAGTAGAATGCAGACAATGCTGTATAGAATTTCCACGCAGAAAAAAAATCGTGGCCTATGACATAGATAGATAGATAGGTAGGTGGGTGGGTGGGTGGGTGGGTGGGTGGGCGGGCGGAGGGACGGACGGACGGACGGACGGACGGACGGACGGACGGACGGACGGACGGACGGACGGACCGACCGACGGACGGACCGACGGACGGACCGACGGACGGACCGACGGACGGACCGACGGACGGACGGACCGACGGACGGACCGACGGACGGACCGACGGACGGACCGACGGACGGACCGACGGACGGACCGACGGAGGACCGACGGACGGACCGACGGACGGACCGACGGACGGACCGACGGACGGACCGGACGGACGGACGGACGGACGGACGGACGGACGGACGGACGGACGGACGGACGGACGGACGGACCGGACGGACGGACGGACGGACGGACGGACGGACGGACGGACGGACGGACGGACGGACCGACGGACGGACGGACCGACGGACCGACGGACCGACGGACCGACGGACCGACGGACCGACGGACCGACGGACCGACGGACCGACGGACCGACGGACCGACGGACCGACGGACCGACGGACCGACGGACCGACGGACCGACGGACCGACGGACCGACGGACCGACGGACCGACGGACCGACGGACCGACGGACCGACGGACCGACGGACCGACGGACCGACGGACCGACGGACCGACGGACCGACGGACGGATGGACGGACGGACGGATGGACGGACGGACGGATGGACGGATGGACGGATGGACGGACAGAGAGACAGACAGACAGACAGACAGACAGTCAGTCAGATCAACTAAAGGGACACTGAAAACAACAGTGCTTTTGTACTTTAGGTAATAGATACAATATGAGCGGCCGAACTGTATGGGAGTTTATATCATGAATACTTTGTTTAGCAGTCGTAGAAAAGGTAAAAACAAATTATTTGAACAAGGAAAAAGCTCAATTTAAGCCAGTGGGTCCTAATTAATATGCTTACAACATTGAATTTTTATTAGGCAATGCTGTATCCAATTTACAACATCTGTTTAAACATTCTTTTCTTTTGAATTTTCTTCATGAATTATTAATGAGTATTTTAAGTGTTTTTTCAATCGACATAAGTTTTGAAGACGCTGTTACTAAACCGCATTCTTTCAACACTCGCCACTACATTGCCACCATGCCACAAAATGACTGGGTTAGGGTTCTAGCTGTGATACAGAAGGATGATAGGATGAAAAGATAAAACAAAGCAAGGTTAGAAAAACATTGCCGTGTCTGTACGCTTAAGTATCATATAGCATGGCGGCACTACAGGTGTGCAAACGGTGTGCTGCACCAGGGCCCATGCACCGAGGGGCCCATTGGCCCATCCAAGCCCCTTGTGGTCTTTAGATTTTACTCAAAAGTGCTCTCAAAATGCAGGAAATGATATTTCAGAGACCCTAAATTCAAATAATTTCCGGTGGAGAATTCCCACGGACCCCCTTACATATGTCGTCACTTTGTGGGAGGGGGCCCAAATTTTTTTCTCACACTGGGGCCCACACCCATGTAGTGCCACCACTGTCATATAGGTGCCCCCCCCCCCCCCAAAAAAAAAAGTTTAAAAAAAAAGAAAATGAAGCAGAACAGTAAGTGAATATCATTGTTTAATGCTACTTATTCGATAGCTATACAACATATAGTGAGTACATTTATACTTTTAGGTTCACCTTACCAGAGATGTAGTAGCAGTTGATGAACCACTTGACACATTTTGATTTTGGACGTGACAAGTTGTCCTGTTTTGCACATCATCCCCATCTATAACAATCTTTGCCACTGTTCTAAAAATACCCAAAAACGAAGTACCCTGTAATATAATATTACTTTTATATACAGACTGGAAAAAAGTTAATATTCTTCAGAGAATGCCAACCAACCTTTCTTTTGTGGTATCCTGAGTATGGCAGTTACGTTTGTGCAACTTGATCTTGGATTGAGAGAAAGAAGCTCCACATGTCAAGCACTCAATCTTTGGGACATTGGCAGTGTTCTATAACAAGATGACAATTGCAGTCAAAACAATATATTAATACTGTATACATGTAACATTTACTGTATCGATGAAGAAAGGTGTTAAATTTTTAATATCCAATGGGGGAAGATTGGTGTACTAAATAAATATGTATACTGTACATGTTGATGTAATATATCGAGGTGTTTGGATATCCTGATGGACACTCCTCCGAGTATATGATATAGCATCTCAAACCAATCAGTATTTTAAGAGAAAATCAAGGTAAAAGTTTGCTTAATTTATGTAATTTCTTCCTGCGATATCCAAACCACCGACACAGTACTGATTTCCTTTGTGTTTTCCTCATGAATTATTAATGAGTTTGAGATGAACATGTACAAACTACAAAGCTTATATTAATTTAAAATTAACTATTGTTGTCTATGATAAGTTAACTACATAATTATCTCATATGCAAACAATACCACTATTCACAACACTCAAAAAGCACGAAGCACCAAACAGTCTATAATTAATATGCCAGAATGAAGTCATGTGGTTCCCTAATAGCCCAGGGGAACTCCTTCTATCACTCATTCTTCAATCAAGCACCGAGAAAGCAAGAGTAGCAAGAGTGGAACAACCCACCCATCCAACCCTCTCGCTCAAAACATTTGCGAGGGGTCAGGCACACAGGCCTTCTAGTCTTCTACCTCCACAAAAGCGCTTGATCAATGTTCCCATATCGTAACACTGAATGAGTGAGAGTTGGGAGTGTCATGAAATAGGATACTTAGAGCACATAAATTATTAGCTCTCCATCTGAGCCTCCGTGGTTCAATGGTTAGAGCATCTAACTGCAGTCATTAGAAGGTTGCTGGTTTGAACCCTGTCTGGGGCACAGAAATCGTTTCTAAGTAATTGAGCTTGACAAACATCCACCAAATGTCTATTAATTGTTGTCTACTTGAAATTAAATTAGAAGGTCCATTAGCACTTGAGGCATAACCATGCATGCACTGCTCAAGTATTCAAACCAAACCCTGCTCCAGATCTTATTGTAATGGATATAATAACTAGACATGTATTAATTTGTACTGTAATCTACAATTAGGAGAACACGAAAACAACTTTGGCAATTTTTCCCTCAGACTAAAATGAATGCATTTTCCACTGTACATTTTAACTGAAGAAATGGTGATCATAAAATAATGCACTGTCTAACTACTTAATATATAGACTTAATGTCTTATACTGTATATAAAAAAAATAATGTGGATAATTGGAAAGTACATGTATTTGCAGGTGTAAATCCTTGGATCAGGCTATATGTAAACATGGGCAGTCATTTTCTATTTGGTTTCAGAAATTGCAGCTTGATGTTAGTATTAATTGCCAGTTGTTTGCTGTACAAGCTGTGTTAGTTAAAAAAAACTCTGAAAAGCTCAGAGTTTTTCTGAGTATTACCAACTAACACAGCTTGTACAGCAAACAATTGACAATTATTTCATTTTCTATTTGTTATAATAAATAAATAAATAAATAAATAAATAAATAAATAAATAAATAAATAAATAGTGTAAAGACATAAATAGTTACACTCATATACATGTACAGTACAGTATGTAGCACATACTGCTCCTTCATCAGTGGATACAAATGTGTACAGTAAATATACACTACAACTAGGATAAAATATATTACTGTACTCCAACAGTTTGTTGCTAAACAGAAAAAAGTAAATGACAAAAAATTATGTTAAACTACTACATGTAAACTAGCAAATCTAAAAATTACCAGATGAGTACATACATAATCAACTTCTTCAGGAGTCATGTCCAATTTAGCTTGTAAAGGTCTTATGTATAAGACTGCTTGACCAATACAAAGTGTCTCCCGGAGGTAGCGTATTGAATAACCATTTGGACCAAGTGGTAAGTTCTCAAGGGTCCTAGCTCCAGACCCCCCTCCAGAACCCTTCAATAACTCAAAGCCACCTCCTGACTTTAGTTTGGGATAACTTGCTTCCAGTTGTTTAACGAACTGCTTGTGGTCTGCATCTTTGCTTGGAAATACAATTTTCCTTTTCCCAAGTCCAGCTTTTCGCAATTGATCTAACTCGACCGTTGTTGGAGTTTTTGGAGCTGTTGGTGAACTCAAAAGACAAAAGTCATGGGTCCATGTTTCTTTTGCTATAAATGGAGTTGTAGACCCAGTTCTAGCCATTTTATAAGGAATGCTACTAGTACTTGTAGTACCAAATGATGATGTTCTTTTTGGTCTTGTTTGGTTTCTGGCACATAAACCAGGAAATGCTTTCCTGTTTACAAAATTAAGACATATGACAATGATTATTAATGGGTTATTCCAGAAAAGATCCATACCTCCCCCACAGAGGAAATTTGTGCCATCCGGGGAGGGGAGGGGGGTAAATCTACTTCTGATAATAGTAAAATGTACTAGGACGTCGGAAGGGGGGAGGGGGTCAACTTAACATTTCCTCCATGTGGATGTTTTCTGGAATGACCCAATAGCTAACTTAACGCACAGTGAAATGAGGGACTACAAAATACAAAATTGTCAAAAATGAGTACATGTAGGTAACCGTATTTTGAGCTTCTTACTACTCAAGCATTTCCAGGAACTCACTGGACGTGCACCTCCAGGGGTGGTACCAGAGGGTGCCCATCAGGGAAATTTACCAATTTGTTGGGGAATGATTGGGAAGAAAAGTTGTATATTTATCAATATAACTTTTTAACTGATTAAGCCAGACAAGTCAGTAATTAATACTGTGAAATACAGAAATAATAAAGTATACATTGTGTAGAAGCAAACAGTGATAATTACAACACACAAAATTCCATTTTCTGTCTTCAAAATTGCCAGAGAAAAATGGCCAAATTCAACCAAACACACTAGGTATTCAACAGATTTTCTTTTATTGTCGATATACCTGGAAAATAAATGCTGTATAGCTTGTTGGTTATTCCAATAACTTCACTCTGAGAAGACGGGAAAAGCCATAGACATTCAGATTCTTTGGGGGGGAGAATGTCCTACCCCCACTAGCCCCCATGCCGGGGACCTTAACCCTTATGTCGGGGAATTCCTGGTGCCACTCCTGTGCACCACCCACTATTTGGATCAGTCACTGTTAGTGCTGATCCTCAAAGCTATCCCTCCCTCCTCAGAATGATCCTATTTAAGAAAGTGAGAAAACTGAGTCCTGGGCCCAGCCCTTGGCATATGACCATCACTTTTTGGCAAAAACAACATACACAGCCTTAAGTAGGAATTTTTCATCCCCAAAGTTGTACTCAGCTCTGTAAGAAGGAAATATATTTTGGCAAATCAATGACAGGAAGTAAGATGAAGTTGGGACAGATTTTCATGGTACTGGTGATATTGCAAGACACTTTTAATATTACCAGTTACACTGTACATCCTACTGTATATTAAGCCCCTCCCTCAATTACATCCCCCTCCCCTCCCCCCACTCCATGTTAAAGCATGTATTTTCTATATACAATAACTCCATTAATAGAAAATTGGTTACACAAGCACCCTTCCAGTTCCTGATGGCCTATTAATTAAAGGGCTTCAAGAGGGCTTAATAGAGGAAATATGCAGAGGCAGGAAAAGCCTGGAGGGGGGGGGGGCAGCTTAACTGATGCATATGAAGCACATTTTCTAGGGGGGCAGCACTTTTGCCAGGGGGGCAGGGCCCCAAGGGCTAAGAATATTTAAAACAATATATTGTTTTCACAAGTTGGTAATATGAAAACTAAAATATACCAGAGGCAGAGGTTTACCTACTGAAATGCTGTGATGTCAGTATTTGAAACTTTACATTTAATATACATATTCCATATCAACGCTTGCATGTTTATTACTGCTGGGCTTTTGACCATATATTTGCTCTAAAAGTGTTATATATTCGCTGCACAACTTAGCGCTTTATAATATTTTATTAAGACAAAAATTGCCAGTACCTGAAATTTTCTGTAGCATTTGAAGATGCAGTACTGCTACTGCTTCCATTTATACCCATGCTACTGCTGCCATTTATATCCGTGCTACAAGGTCGAATATTCAAACAATCAGACAGGTCAAAATATCTATCGAATTCAGATACCTAGCAGTTGTACTAAAAATTGCATATATCTCCACATCTTACTTCATGGCATTATCCAATTCCTGTTCGATTTTCCTGGCCGCTTCTTGCAATACAGAGGAAGTTCTGTCGATTATGGTTCTCCACGTTTCTCTTTCGGCCGCCATATTATCATAATGCTGTTGACAGGCGAATGCAGCACATTTCACTGTCAAGTCGAAGGCGCCTTAATTAATTGCCGATCAATGCCCGAATACATACGCCCGATTACCGAAATGTGAAACATTGCCCGAATACATACGCCCGATCAATACACGAGCCCGATTCCGAGCCCGAATACATGAGCCCGATTACCGAATGTGAAACATTGCCCGAATACATGAGCCCGATTACCGAATGTGAAGCATTGCCCGAATACATACGCCCGATCAATACACGAGCCCGATTCCGAGCCCGAATACATGAGCCCGATTACCGAATGTGAAACATTGCCCGAATACATACGGTCCAATCATAGCCGAAAAACATGGGACATTGTCCATTGATATTTTTGTCCCAATCCACCCCTCATACGTTTCCCCCAAATTACCTTGCAATATTGATAGCAACATTACAATGTTGACTCACTCAATGTTGACAACATTACAATATTGATAGCAACTTGCAAAGAAGTCGCCGTGTACCGACTTTGCAAGTCAACATTGCAATGTTGCTATCAATATTGCAAGGTTTCAGGGACATGAACATCCAGTTTGACTGTAATATTTGCTTTTCTTTTGCAGCTTCTACAAATCGAGTTTTCAAGTCAATAACATTGCACAGAGCATTGTTGAAAAAGGAGCTCATAAATGAATTTAAAGATCCATTCATACTACAATATGAAATAGATATAAATGTTATTGCCCACTCCGGCAACAAAGAAAAAGGAAAAGGGTTGGGGGTGGTTCGAGATGTTTTAGTTAGCTTTTGGAGTGAATTTTTTAATTCTAAAGCTATAGGTGCCTTAGAAAAGGTGCCAAATATCAGACATGATCACCAAAGACTGAATGGGAAGCCATTGGTCGGATCATTGTGTATGGATATGAAGTTGCAGGGTACTTCCCCTTAGGTCTGTCACGTGCATTTGTTGCTGTTATGCTTTTCGGGGAAGATAGTTTGACATCTGAATTTCTGGTGGAATCTTTTAAATTATATGTATCGTCAGATGACAGGGAGGTTGTTATCAAAGCTCTGGGGCCTGAGTTTAATCCCAATGATGAGGATTTGCTAGATTTTCTGAGCACTTGCAGCACTTTTTATACTTTGCGTATAAAATCCCTGCACATGGTAATATAAAGGAAATCATGCAAGAGCTTGCACATCAAGAGATTATTCAAAAGCCAAGATACATTGTTGACTGTCTAACTCCGGTAGTTTCTTGTCTTAGATCTCTCCCTTCTTTTCAAACTTTATGTGCTTTGGAAGACATGTATTCTGCTAAACAACCTAGTGCAAAGAAGATTAAGCTATTGTCTGCCAAACCTGATTCACCAGGAGAGCATGAATCATTTGACCATTTTAAGAGGTTTATTAGACATCTTGAGGGCAAGGCATTGGCCGAATTCCTACAGTTTGTTACAGGAAATGAAGTAATTATCTTTGATTCCATTGCTGTAACATTTCTGCAGGTTGATGGAGTAGCACGCAGGCCTGTTATTCACACATGTGGTCCTTCTGTAGAATTGCCATCAACCTATCAAAGTTATAATGAGCTTGCAGAAGAATTTAATGCACTTCTTAGGGAAAGGGAAGCGTGGGTATTCAATATTGCGTAGCTAAGTAGGTAACCCACATATTACTCTGTATATTTGTTACCATTTACCAATAGTTAGGTAACCCACATATATAACTGTCTTTACATTTGTTACCAATAGTTATGGTTTTGTTCTCCAAATTTGTTCTCAAACTTGGACATAAATTTGTTAAAAATGTTACATGAACTTAACAGTGTTCAAATTGTAAAGTAATAAAAGTTTGCATCTTTTTTTGTTTTCATATTTTGTGTCGAAGTTGCTTATACAATAACCCAGTACTGTTGGTTCCCACTACCAGTATGGGAAATTTTCTGGAGAGGGTGCCACAGACCCCCTAAGTCATTTCACAGACCTTGGCATATCTTTGGCATGGGCTAGTACACAAAATGCAGGTCCTTGGCACAACTTTAGGGGCACAAACTTTGCATGCCACTTGCCAACAAAAACATTAACATGAAACTGTGTGAACAGTTGTGGGTATTTTTCAGACTGTACCACAGTTTATCTATTATGCACCACATTCTAGTAAGCCCTCCCATTTCTAGAAACAAAACATATTGTTATATACCAAAGATTTTCATTTGCCAAAGATGAAATTGTATTGGTCAAATCATGGTCATGTGTTGTTCAACAAACTCAATGTTTCTTTCTGCCGAGGGAAACATTGCACTGTTTCCCTCTGACGTCAACAACGAAGGAGGAAACACTGCAATGGTTTCCCTCTGATGTCAGCTTTAATCATGCGTTGTTCACGTGAATAGACAATGATTATTGCATCAGATCAAGAACTTTGGACTTTTCAGAACATTTTGAAAACAAGAGCTGTTTCGAGCTTGTTTGCTATGAAATAGTCCATTTTCCAAAGGAAAGAATATCTATACACATCTTCAAAGAAGGTCTGAAGAAAACCTGGATAAATTTAAAGCTGTTCTTTGTATTTGTTGAGTCTGGTGTATTTGTTTAGTTGAATTGAAATTACGAAGACAAAGTCAAAGTGTTTTGGTAAGTCTTTTTGCCTTTTGCAAATTTCGAGTCAACTTGGTATTTTGTATTTTAAAAGTCTTTGGTTATAACAAAACGCTTGTTGACTTTTGCCTCGAGAAACATCGAGTTTTACGGTCCCTCAGGCTTAAACCCCTCGGGTGACATTGAAGCCTTTGGGTCCGTAAAACTCGATGTTTCCCTCTGCGCCAGCCAACAAGTGTATAATGAAGTAGTCTCCCTCTTTATTATTTATTGTAAGGTGATCACAATATCGTTTGACAGATAAATGACTGTAATATAAATCTTTGGAAATCACAATATCTTTGTTGACAATTTCTCTGCATTGTACTATATTGTCTTTGTGATTTCAAAAACTATAATAGTAAGTGCAATGCTAAATTGTGCTCAGAAAATTTTGTACTGTTGTGTACAAGTCAATATCAGAATTAGAATCATCCAAGAGAGGGTTTGGTACAAGAACTTGTAGCTGGTGTGCTTGTTCTTCTGTTAAATTAATTTCAGTCAGGGACAAAACTACTCTTCTCATTAACCATCTCCATCACATCTGACTCAAAATCGATACCATAAAATTCTGGCTCTACAAGCAAGGAATCATCTATGGATTCCATGTTACCAGTGTACCACAATGCCATGGGAGATTTGTAACTAGCAGTTCGTATGCCATGGTGGTTCCATTGCATAACAAATTGTTCAATGGAAGCATTAATCCTTGGAAGATAAATATAGTGCAATGCAAAAATGTCAATTTCACTGTGACAGTCCAAGAAACCACAATCTTCCAAAAAGTAAAACAGATCCTTATAAAATGCACTAACCACCCTGTTCAGCTCACGCCAGTCTCTCAATTCGAATATTGTGGACACTTTTTCCTGCTATGAAACTGCCTCTATTCTCTCCTCGAGTATTGACCATATATTCTGTAACTTGGGTGTTTTCTGTGCCATGGTCACCTCTTACACGGGAAGGCAGACCAAATTTATGAGTACCCTCAATAAAAAGCTGCAAAACTGTGGATGATAGGTTGTTTGTTACACATTCAAGGTAGATTATAGGTTTTCCGTTCATTGTTAAGTCGTTTAAGGTACAGTTTGTTAGAACGTGATTTCGTGTTTTTAAGCAGGTGTTTGCCGCTGTATGTTGTGGAAATTCGGTCCGTTGTTGTGATAATGTCGTGTGCGAAGTCATCGGTAGTACTGTTGTTATGTATTCGTTCTGTTGAATGTTCTATCTTGCGTTCAGTCATTTGTAGGGTCCGTTGATGTTGTTCCAAAAGTATGTTAAGTTGTTCCGTGCAGGCGTTTTTTTATGCTTGTATCCATCGTGTTCGTAGGTCGTCGTCCAGGATTATGTCACATTTCGTTGTAGTGTTTAGACCGTCGGGTAATGTTCCATCGACTTTGTGATGTGTCAGTTTTTCTATAGTTGTAGTTGTTCTATTTCGTTTGTATTTAAGTGTGTTTAGTGTCTGGAATGAGACGTATAAATGCGGTGGAATATTTTTAATCATTCGTGTCGTATGTTGCGTGTTCGTTAGTATGCTGTTCTGTTGCATGTCTGTCATTTCTACAGTGCCATCAGTGGTGTCGGTGAGGTCATTGAGATTTCTTCGTCGGTTAGGTGTATATTGTGTTAGGCCTTCAAGTCCCGTGTCACTGTCATCGTCTAAAAGTCTGTTTTCTGTCTGGAATGAGGTGTATAAGTGTGGTGGAATGTTTATAATCATTCGTGTCGTGTGTTGCGTGTTCGTTGGTATGCTGTCCTGTTGGATGTCTGTCATTTCTACAGTGTCATCGGTGGTGTCGGTGAGGTCATTGAGTTTTCTTGGTCGGTTAGGTGTATATTGTGTTAGGCCTTCAAGCCCCGTGTCACTGTCACTGTCATCGTCTAAAAGTCTGTTTTCTTCAGTTTGGTTTAGTTGTTCTGTATTGTCCGTTTCGTTATTGTTAAGTAGCAGTTGCTTTTCCATTTTATTGCTGTTTTCCTCTTCCAAGATACTGTTCTCCACAGTGTCGACAGACTCTTTATAAGTTGTTTTGTACGGCTGTGGATAAAAGAGTGCATTTTTGGAATGATTACAATTGGTTGGAAATTCACCATATATAAAACACACTACCCACAGATGCATTTGTACAGCATATGCTGATATATAGATACACAAAGTGAATTCTTATAATATTTGATGCAAGTGGATTATCCAAGTGCAATTATTCTGGTCTTTGTGATAAGCCTTCCTGCAGTGTGCGTAATGTTGAGTAAAGAATGTTTAAGTGTGTAATACCATTAATGGTTTTATAACTGCCATATATGGAGGGAGACTTGGTTTAGCTCCAACCCTTTCCCTACAGAAGCTTCACAAATTTATATAAGGTAGGTAGTGGGACCTCCACCGGCGTTAATTTGTGGATAGGTTTTCGAGCATATAATATACAAACAAACGAGATGTACTAATGCGTAAACTGCGGTGTTGTTTGTGGGTGGATGTATGTAAAATGGGTGTGGCCTCAAGTATGTTGGAATGAAGATGAAGAAGTGTGGAAAATTGTGTAAGTTTGTTTACTTTCCATTCACGCTTAACCCTCGACGCGTTCCGACCTTCCAGTCTTCTTCAGGAGGGATTTCTCAAGTCAATGTTTCAGTATGTTGGTGTAAGGATATGTTGAAAGTCAGGATGTGAATGTGTGTAAAAATTGCAATGAGTATGTTGGTTTAGAGTAAAGGATATAATAAGAGTATATATAATAAAATTAATAATAATAATAAAAAAGAAAGAATTGTGATCTTACTGAAAGTTGTGTTCCTCGGCAGCCCGCATCTTCTTGAGGCCATTTGTACTAACTCCCGTGTTGTTTTAATTGCTCACTATCCTTGTCGGGTCAGGTGTTAGAGTGGAAAGGCTTAATTTTGTTGAGTTAGTTGTGTTAATAGTCCTGGTTGTGTTTTGTGACGTCATACGTTGAGACGTGTGATTGGATTACAGTCTCGTTTTACTGTTAAGTTGTAAGTACGAGTGTACGTTTGAGTAGTTAGGAATAAGGCAATATCACAGACTCACATTGTTCCCTGTGTTTATATATCTTGGTTGTATTTAAAATTTGTGGTGTCTGGGTTACATTTACCGATTGATTATATTTGTATAGGTGAATAGGAACATGAGATGTGTCATTGTCAGGTTATATACAGATATATATACATATATATATACACACACATACATACACATACACATACACATACATACACACACACACATATATACATACATATTTGAGCATGCATACGTTCTGCATAAGAGGTGTTCATTGTCTGTATAATTGGTTTGACTAAATTGTTTGTTGGTAAAATCAAGCAAAATAATGAAATGAAAATGGTTAAATTAAATGCTTTCGATAATATATTATTGTCTACTAGCATAGTTTCGATTAATACTTGGTTTCTGCATAGGCGTTGTCTTCCACTCTTTGGTCTCTGTAGTAGATATAATGCTGCATCAGTGGTACTTTTGGTTTCATTGGTTAATCAGGCATTGTGGACTGTAAATTCGATGTTTGAGGTTGTCGATTATGCTTGCGGCGGCGGTTTGGCTTCGTTAATATTGATGAGGAAGGTATCTTCTCGTGTGTATATTGTTTGTCGTTTGTTGTAGTGTTGTTAGTCATTGTTTGTTGTTGTGTCAAATTTACTGTGGACTAGGGTGTCCTTTATATTTTGGTTACGTTGATATGCCGTTATTGGCATGTCAGGCCATAAGATTTTCA
The DNA here is from genome assembly GCA_964035015.1 of Corallium rubrum. NCBI lineage: Eukaryota > Metazoa > Cnidaria > Anthozoa > Scleralcyonacea > Coralliidae > Corallium > Corallium rubrum. The sequence goes on from CAXIUP010000134.1 coordinate 144,401, forward strand.
ACGTTGAGTCGTTTTCAATGAGATGCCAGTGTCGTTTAAGATTCTGTCCAATGTGAGTTGTGTTGTTGTTGTACGGGACGACGAATGTCAATGGCGAGGTTTTGTCGTTGTTTTTTGCCTGGTAGAGAAGTTCTTGCTGTGTATATTGTGTAGCGTGGGTTATTGCTTCGTTGATAATAGCGACTTTAAGATGCAACAACGCGGACGTCAACAAGCTAACCGGAAGCTTTTTTTGTGTAACTGCGCATGATCCATCTCGAATCAGACCGCGTTCTTGCTGAAAGGACGACGTCAAAATTGGGAATCGACGTTCTAGATAAAACGTAAGTATTATTGTCAAAAAAATATTATTTCTGCCATCGAAACGAGTTAGTTTGGACTTAAATTTCATACTGACAACATCGGTTGTTATTTTGCTTTATTTCGAACGACATATAGTTTATTACAGTGATTCTTTTTTCCAGTTGCGTGTACAAAACAGTAAAAGCGGAGAAGAAGTATTAAAAACAACAGCATCATGGCATCCGCTACACCAAGCCCAAAATCGCCGTAAGTATTTCCATCATTTTGTATTTCTTTATTACAAAACGACCTCATTTGTTCAACAAACTACCTCAATCTCCGAATTTCAAGTATAAATTTTTGTGGTATTTATGCAGTTCAAACGAGGTTAACGTTATTACTGTTGACTTAAAACTAAGACACTTCTCGCTTTAGTTGAAGCTTATAATTATTAGTTGTTGTCGCCGTTTAATTTTGGATGCTAACCTATTTATTGAATGCTTTCTGTATTCTGTTAACAATCTAGAGAAACATATACAGTTAGCTACGTCGTTAATCCCCTTGCTATTTGGCTGGTGTAGCTCATTCTTTATATTTTTTACTCAGGAAAAGTTTGTTTACAATTTTAGTTCTGTCATTGCAGTCTGTAGATTACAATTTCAGCATTTTTAACACTTTCTTGTATTTTTTAAATTGGTCTTTGTAGAACTATGTCATGGACACCTGCACACGATGTTGTGTTTTGCCGAGAAATACTATTTCAGAACCCCTACAGTGAAAAAAAGAAATCTGTCCAAAGGAGTGCCATCTGGGATAGCATAGCTGACAAGTTAAGTGATATTGATCAGCCGAAATTTACTGTTGACAAAAGATCTGTAAGGGATCACATATCCATATTAATAAAACGACAGAAAAGAAAAGTAGCTGCAGAGGAGAAAGCCTCGGGAATAAACCCTGAGCCTACAGAGTTGGATAATGCTCTCGAACAAATCATGGCATTAGAAGAGACAGCAGATGTAGAATTAGCTGAACTAAACAATGAAAAGAAGGAAAAGGTTGAGCAAGATAAGTTGACAGCAACATATATGAGGAAAAAAGCCATGGAAAAGCTTGGTGACACCCAAAAACGTCAAAGAGAAGAAGGGGATCAGAAAACAAGGAAGAGTCGAAGAAATGGAAATGATGCATTGCAGTTTTTGAAAGAAAAGGCTGACAAGGATATGGAACTTAAAAGAGGAGAAATAAGGCTTAAACAGTCCCAACAATCCTTGGAAGAGAAACGAGTTGAAGCTCTTCTTTTGCAGCAGGAACAACAACAAGATAATCAAATTATTCAGCAAGAGCAACAGAGACAAATGATGAACATGCATATGTTGCTAATGAGCCAGCAGCAAGAACAAACAAAAGCTTTGATGTCTCTTGTGGAGAAAATTGCCCATAAGTAGTCATTTGTTGTTCATAATTAGTTTCCTTGAGTTACTGTACTTTACACTGACCCTACAGTGTATCTATTAACTTGATAAGCTTAATTTGCAAGTACTTTGTGTTTTCTGTATTGAGAAAACCATTTTTATGATTTCAACTTTTAAAGTTTTACACTTTTGTGTTATTTTACATGAAAAATAAATTAGAAAAAATTATCAGACAAAATATTCATTGAGATTTGGAGGGTCCAAATTGAAAAACTGGGATGTTAAATTGCCATACATACATGTTAATGCATTTTGAAGAATTGCACACACTATATACATTTTCCCCACCTGACTTAGACCTATCTTTAAGTTTTTCTTAAAGTCTAAAAACTTAAAATAGTTCACAATGTCTCCAAAGATCCACTCGACTGAAACGCGAACCGCACTCATGGATTTGTTAAAAGCCTGCATTTGTTGGTCAAGGCGGTGTTCCCGGAAAGGTGCTTGCAGGTGAATCCTCATGGGATACGCAGGATCACCATAAATACACATAGGTTGACCATTGGGGGAGAAAGCAAACTGTTCAAGGTTGTCATACAAGTGAGATTCTGCCAGCATTGCTGCATCATGTCTTCTCCCCTCTATCAAAAAGAAAAGAGAAAGTGCTTAGCTAGGCATGGTGGGGTGGGATGGGCTGGGGTTGGCAACTTGCCCACCCAAGGAAAAAAACTCGAGAAAAAAAAAGAATGTCAAATGAAGGGAGGGAGGGAGGGAGGGAGGGGGGGAGGAGGAAGGAAGGAAGGAAGGAAGGAAGGAAGGAAGGAAGGAAGGAAGGAAGGAAGGAAGGAAGGAAGGAAGGAAGGAAGGAAGGAAGGAAGGAAGGAAGGAAGGAAGAATGAATGAATGAATAAATTAATGGATGGAAGGAAGGAAGAATTGAAGAAAGAATGGAAATGATGAAAGGAAGCACTCAAGGAAAGAAACTAGAAAAAAGATTTTTCTCGAAAACTTTTTTTTGGCCAGGGATGGAGGGGGAGAATAAATTTTTCAAAGTTTGTCAACGTAGGCCTTACAAGTTGAGCGACCATGCCACTATTCAAAGTCGATTGAATATGGAAATTATGCCCTAGGGAATTCGTTAATATATATAAGTGGATGACCATTCTCTCCACTGGCACTTGCGATAAGTCCGTGGAGGAACACGTTTTGGGAGTGACTCGTTTTACAGATTGACCTCGGCTTGGATCTTGGTTTCGGCAGCAATGGACGACCAAGTTCCTGCCATTCCGGCTTTTCCGCTTCTTCAACAAGTTGTCGGTCCGCCAGTACCACCTGTAGTGACAGATGATCAACCTCCGGCTTTGGCGGACGCGGCGCCTCCAAATCAATTACCGAACTTGGCCGAAGCTGGTCTTCAACCTCAAGAGGTATAGTTGAGACAGATGTTCTCGTGAGTTTCTTGTGTAATTTTTAGTATGTCATGTACTTGTGTAGTGTAGTTATGTGCTTCAGGTTTGCAAGATATTTTCTGTGGCTGTGGGCATATACGTTGATGGGCGGTAATTGTGAATTCACGCTGGCTGTATTCGATTCGATTCGTTCTCTCATTGTCAGAAGGTGTTTTTGTTGTGGACGTTGTCGCTTCGTATGCTATATGTGCCTTTGTGGTTAAGAACGTGTGTCGATGTTTGTATTTGCTGTTGGCTGCACTGTGTGTAAATCACCTATATATCGTATATTGATCCTTTGCCGTGTGCTCTCACGCATTAAATTTTGCCTGTGTGACGAGCGATATTCGCCTGTGTGGCTAGCGATATTCGCCTGTGTGGCGAGCAATATTTGCCTGTGTGGCGAGCGATGTTTGCCTGTGTGGCGAGCGATATTCGCCTGTGTGGCGAGCGATATTTGTCTGTGTGGCAAGCGATTTTCGCCTATGTGGTGAGCGATATTCGCCTGTGTGGCGAGCGATATTTGCCTGTGTGGCGAGCGATATTCGCCTGTGTGGCGAGCAATATTTGCCTGTGTGGCGAGCGATATTTGCCTGTGTGGTGAGCGATATTTGCCTGTGTGGCAAGCGATATTCGCCTGTGTGGCGAGCGATATTCGCCTGGGTGGCGAGCGATATTCGCCTGTGTGATGATAGACTTGCTACAAGTCCGCCTCTTTTTTTTTTTCTATATTACAAGTAATATTTGGCATTAGTATTAATGTATATATTCTACACTCGAAATTTTCTTGGCTTTGTTCTGGCTAGTGTGATGAGTGCGATTTGCCTGTGTAGCGAGCGATATTTGCCTGTGTGGCGAGCGATATTCACCTGTGTGGCGAGCGATATTCGCCTGTGTGGCGAGCGATATTTGTCTGTGTGGCAAGCGATTTTCGCCTGTGTGGTGAGCGATGTTTGCCTGTGCGGATTAGTTTACCTCCGTTGATACCGCTGTGCCTGTGGGGCTGTATACCGCTGTGCCTGTGGGGCTACAGCGGTTTACCACTGAGTATTTGTTCAGAATTTCGTTTGAGAATATTGACCGGTAATGATTAGGATGTGTTTGTTGCCCTTCAGGATCAGGATGACCTGGTGACTATGAGAGAACGTATTCATAAATTGGAGCAGTCGCAACTGGCAACTGTGGACAGTGTTTTAAACGATGTTCGACGGTTGGCGACGATGAAACCTGATGTCGATAAGGATCGGGTTTTAGATTTACTGCTAAACTTGAAAATCGTCGCGAAAGAAACAAATCACCCTCAAGCAACTTATTATGCGGCAGTGTTTCAAGCAGTTCGCGAAAAAATGTTGGTTGCCGATGAACGATTTAAAAAGTACCTTCTCGTATTACTCGGCGACAAGGAACATGGAAAGGTTTTGGAAGCCATGGCAAAGGTGGATAAAACTTTTAAATCGGCCGTGCCGTCATCGTCCCCCGCGATGTGGCGGCAACGTAGGCGTCCGGAGGGTCGGTTGCCTTCTGTGCGATGTTATTCTTGTAATGGTTACGGCCATTATCAACGCCGTTGCCCTTCTCGTCGTGAGAGTTTTACACCGCCTTCGAAGCGGGGCCGTTGGGATTTGAATCCAACGCAGTGGTAAATCTGGATTCTCACTTAGAACTGGGGTGTGTTGTCAGTGTCTATAATTGGTGATGGTTCTAATTACAATAATAATAAAAAAGTGTGAATCACACGCAAATAAAACAAACAAACAAACAAACAAACAAACAAACAAACAAACAAACAAACAAACAAACAAACAAACAAACAAACAAACAAACAAACAAACAAACAAACAAACAAACAAACAAACAAACATCGTGTACTGTTCGTAGTATTGTTAGGTTCGACTTTACTTAGCACCACCTCGTTCCTTTTCAGGGTGAACAACTCCCATGGGCTACCTCTATAACTGAGCTGCCTGTGGACGTTCCGGGTTCGGGCGAAAGAGGTTGTTCCCTCCCGATTTGGAACCCCACGGGGGAAGGCGATTGGGAGGGGGGAGACTGTGTTACTTTCCTCTAGTTTTTGTGTTATCTTGTTTTGTTCTCAGGCTCGCCCGACTGTCAAAAGACAGAAAACGGTCCATGATTTTGTTATTCCGAGTTGGGAAGTTACCACCGATGATTTTGAATCTCGTTTGCATCCTGGACGGGCTGAGGAAAACAATATGTGGGTGAATATTGATGGGCTCCCGGTTCAGGGGGGTCCGATACCTATTCCGACCCACGATCAGTTTATAGAATCTTTTGACGTACCTCCTTTGTCGCAGTTGCGGCTTCGTGATCCACGCCACTTTATTGCGGGGGGTATTCATGGTAATCCAGAGGCCTGGCAGCTAATCTTGCAGGGCCATCCTCAGGCTGCTCGGTTAATGCGCTGGCTTCGTGATAAAGTCGACATTCGAGAATTTGCGCAGTCGTATCAGGGAACATTCAAGGGCGTGAGTTATCACTCAGATTTTCCGCCGTCAAAGTGTTTTGCAAATCATCGGTCTTGCAAAAGATTTGCTAGTTTTGTTTCAACTGAGATTTTGAAACGCGTGACCATCGGGGCGCTTCGGGTTTGGGGGCGAGTGGATGTTAATGAACCCCCTTACTTGGTGATGCCTCTTACGGTTGAGCCATCAAAACCCAGGCTTTGTTTGGATGCCCGATATTTGAACTTATGGATGTGCGATTCCCCGTTCTCTTTGGATAAACTGATAGATGCTACTCGTTATATCTATAAGGATTCGTATATGACGAAGTGCGACGACAAATCCGGTTATGACCACGTTCGTTTACAGGACTCCTCTCAGACTTACGTCGGCTTTGAGTGGGCGGGTTGGTGGTTTGTGTGTGCCACACTACCCTTTGGATGGAAGGCATCCCCATTTATTTATCATACCATTGGTTTAGCCGTGTCCAGTTATCTTAGGCGTTTGGGCGTCCCATGTTCTTTGTATATTGATGACCGTCTCAATGGCGAACTTTTCACACCTACTGGCATTTGGGCTGTCATCCCCTCCAATCGCTCCGATGCTTTTCGGAAACGGGCCGCGACCGCAGCTGTCTTTATTGTTTTGTCGGTGCTGGTACGCTTAGGCTACACGATTGGAATTGCTAAATCTACGCTCTACCCGGTTCAGTCACTGGAATATTTGGGCCTTGTTGTTGATTCCGTCAAACAGGCGTTTTTACTTCCGGAACGCAAAATTATTTCCTGGGCGGCCTTACGGGAGACGATCCTCGCTTGTAAGAAAGCCGTTGACGTTAAATCCTTGCAGCGTTTCCAGGGTAAATGTCTATCGTTTTCGTTGGCAGTTCCTGGCGCAAAGTTGTTCATTAGAGAGATTAGTGCGGCCGTTGCTTCCGCCCACAGTGATGGCCAAGTGCTACTGTCACCGCGTCTCCGTGAAGAAGTTTCCTCTTGGCGTTTCCTTGACTCGTGGTCCGATTTTCTCCCGTGGCGGAACGAGAAGCATTCGCGTCTCTCACTCACCACGGATGCCTCAGGCCATGGCTGGGGCTGTGTGGTCCATGAGTCCGGTGGCGATTGTACTTTTCGTGATTATTGGCCTGCCTCGCAACTCAGTCTCAACATTTCAACAAAGGAGATGTTGGCTTTGGTTTATGCGCTTCGCGCTGCTCCGACGCGTATCCGTAATTGTCGGGTGGATGTCGCCGTTGATAGTCAGGTTGTGATTGATACATTTCAAGGCCAAGGCAGCAAAACGTCTTCTGAGTTGACCGCGGCTACTAAGGATTTATTCCATGTTTTAACGGATCGTAACTTACAGTTGACGTTGTCGCATGTCTTCTCTCGCGATAATCCGGCGGACCGACCATCTCGACATGTTTCGCCTCTTGATTCTACGTTATCTCCAAGAGTTTGGCGCTTGGTTGGCGAATTATTCGGGGGCGCCTCTGGCCATACATTTGATCTTATGGCGTTAGATTCTAATGCGGTTCAGGACCGTAGTGGTAATCCATTGCCGCATTTTACTCCTTTCCCCAGTCCCCATTCGGCGGGGTCAATCTGTTTTGTCAGCATATTTCGGGCCTTGGTGTGCGTATGTCGAACCCATACGTTTTTCCTCCATTCAGCCTGATTGGCCCCGTTTTGAAGTTCCTTTTTGGCTTTCGCGTTGCCTTTACTATTGTAGTGCCGGAAATTCGTCCTGCTCCATATTGGTGGCCTTGGCTAATCGGTTCTGCATCAGAAAAGATTCCTTTAGGTTCTAAGGGAGAGTGGGATGTGATCAGATGCCCGTCCAAGGAAGGTTATCATCCTGTTTCGTGTCCGGTTGTGTTATGGGCGTGCAGAATCACACGTTTTTGAATTAAGACGTGCCATCATGACATGTTGTTCTTTCTTTTGTTACCAGCCTCTCCCACGGGTGCCGAAGTTGTATGCTCCATCCGTAGCGTGCCCTCGTTGTGCGTATCCGAATGATGAGTGTTTCCGGTTTTGTCAGAACTGCGGATATGTAAGGAAGGAACTGCCCTTGGACACGGGTCTCGTGGGGGCTCAAGTCTACTGTCGATGAAGGTAAACTGGCACGTCGTGTGGCGGAGCTGGCGAAAACACGCGAAACCTCTCGGTATTCGACACAAAAGACTGCATTAGAGCGCGAACTCGTCGGATTTTTGTCTTCTTTGTCGTGCCCTCAGTCTATTGCATCAGCATTGCCTCGTGACCTGGTTGCCTTTTTAGTCTGGAAAGACCGCAAGGGTAGAACCATCGTTCATTCCTCCCAATGTCCACATTTATCGGACTTGCGAGGCAGTACATGCGCATGCAGTTGTTCTAGACGCTTGGCATTTGGAACTGTAGACTCCTTGATTGGCAAGCTGCGTGCAATTTTTGCGGACAATGGCAGAGGATCAGATTGGCATTCTCTCCTTGGTGTGGGTAACCCTGCCGCCTGTAAGACGGTCAAGCGGTATTTGAGTGACATTCGCCAGGAACAATTGAAGGCTAGGCTGACTCCTCGTCAAGCGGAACCCGTCCTGTTGACCGATTTGCACGGCATCGCACGTCACATCCAGCAACGCTTACAAGAAATAGGCTTGCCACCTCTTCAGATTTTCCTTTTGGCGAGAGACCAGGCATTTTTTAAAGCGCTGTTTTTTGCTGGAGACAGGGCTGCGGATCTACTGCTTGTCAAAACTGCAGAGATCTTGCGCTTTCCCGATAATTCGGGCCTGTTATTTAATCACCTTTGGACGAAGACCTTGCGTTCGGGTGATACGAATGTTTTTGCGTTTAAGCGAGGCAGCAATGCAGCGATTTGTCCCGTTGTGGGAATTGAGCAGTACTGCACAGTTTGTTCTCTCTTGGGTATACGACTAACCCCAGGATACCTGTTCCGTTCCGTGTCCAAGACCGGGAAAATCACATGTTCCTCTCTTCAATCAACAGCAGCTCAGGCACGCTTGGACACATATGTACGACACTTGCAGGGTCATTTATCTGGCTCTCGCTTTACGCTCCATGGTTTTCGAAGTGGCGCGGCGGTATCTATGGCATTGGCTGACGTGGCCCTGAACGACATAATGGACCATGTTGGATGGAGGACTAGTAGAACAGCTTTACACTACATCAAGCTCCGCCAGGTTCTCAACCCAGCCGGGCCTGCCGCGCGATTAGCTGATCTCGATATGGATACTGGCATTGTGTATAAGGACTCTAATACCTTGACCGGTTTCGTACAGGCCTTTCAAGATTAATGTGTGTTTTTGCAGATAACCTGAAGGTACTGGATAGAACAGCGTGTGCTTAAATTGAATTAAAAGTAAGGTATGGGAGAGGAGATACAAAGATAGAACCTCGTTGTGTGTGTTGTTGATTGGTAATAACCGGGTGAGCTTGGGACAGGTTCGGGGAGGCCGGAGTTGCTGTCCATATCTTATTAATAACAATAAATTGGGCAGAATATTACACTATTCAAAGTCGATTGAATATGGAAATTATGCCCTAGGGAATTCGTTAATATATATAAGTGGATGACCATTCTCTCCACTGGCACTTGCGATAAGTCCGTGGAGGAACACGTTTTGGGAGGTGATCCCACCCACCCTGCCCACATCCAAGCCGAGTCGAATCTGCGGTCACTCCCTCGCTCTCCGGTCAGGGTTCGTCCCGGCCGGAGTTGCTGTCCATATCTTATTAATAACAATACATTGGGCAGAATATTACACTATAATGAAGATACAGTATGTTTATTAAATTCAAAACTATTTACCTACTGGGCCATATAAATTGACGATAAGTCCATTCGGAAGGACAACTGATTGGAATTTTATACAGTGAACCCCCTTGTGCCCGTTGTATACTGCTCTTTGACTTTTCTCTAGCCTGCATATTGGCCGGATAGTGCCATCAACAAAGCCCACGCAGTTGTTAAGAGCTGCTCCCTTGTTATAGACTGCTTCTGCGTATGTTTGCAAGGCAGGAGGATTCAAAATTGTGTGATTCCATTCCACGACACGATTCCCATGAGTTTCATAAACCCAGTCCACAACTTCATTACATATCATGCATAATTCTGGAACAGGCCGTCCAAACAATGGGATCATGTCTGAGTACCGACATGGGTAGGCAAATCTCTTTAGAAATATGCACAGTCCTTCCATCCCATCGCAAACTGTTCCTTGCTTGCATGTAAATACTGGAGGAATACGAAGAGCCTCGGCTAGTAATGGCAGATCGTTTTTCTTCACTCTGAAATCTGCTATGCACTCGAATTCGTCTTTGCTTTCGGGAGAAAATTTTGGATACTGGAAATACGGGAAAGCCATATTATCCGACGTGTAGGCTTCATACAAGGCAACAAACTCCTCATCATTAAGAAGACCAATATCATAACCTAATAGCAAAGCTTCCCGTGTTTCTTTAAAAGAAACCATGTATGTTTATACTTTTGAAAGGAAAATATAGATCAAGCCGTCGCGTCCTATGTATTTTGCTCTTAACGTTGTATTTCCCGCCACGCGGACGGCGTCCTCGACCCAGGGCTTCCGGCCGTGGTGATGTCCGCGTTGTTGCATCTTAAAGTTCGTAATGTCATTCTTGTATCCCCTGCTGCTCAGAATGATTTTCAGTTTTTCCAACTGGTTGTGGAGTTTTATATCGTTGGTGATTAGTCGTCTGTGTCGTAGTGTTTGACTGTTGGTCACTCCTCGTTTACACGAAGTTGGATGAAATGAAGTGTTGTGTAACCACTAGCAGTGTCCACTAGCAGTGTCCCCAACAGCAGTAGGTACCGGGCATGAACCTGCCAAGTTAAATTAAATAAAAAACAAATTTGTAAAGTCGTACGGTACAGTTATTTTTTGAATGTGTTTAGTGTAGGCAAAAAATGTCAGAATGCAATTGTTTAGAATTTTTTTCAAATATATATATATATATATATATATATATATATATATATATATATATATATATATATATATATATATATATATATATATATATATATATATATATATATATATATATATATTATATATATTATATATATTATATATATTATATATATTATATATTATATATATTATATATATATAATTAATGTAGTATTTTGTATTGTATTAATCATACGGCTATATGTAAAAACAGGACCCGGGACCCGGACCGGGGACCCGATGACCCATGTAAAACAAGGACCCATGTCAAATTGGACGGGGGTTTAAGAAAATATTATATTTTGTGGCGGGGGGTGATATTTTATTGTACTACGTGCAAATTGTTGTAATAAGAAACTCAGCTTATGTCAGTGAAATTCCAACTAAATAAGAAGTATAAGAGGATAGCAATCCGCTCAGAAAATATCCCGTAGTCGCCTTACTTGGCGCGAGAAGCTCCTTCGCTGAAACGCGAAGCTAGGCGGTTTGCGGCAATAAATACGCTGGTTAAGCCACTTTCGCGGGCCGGCTGTCTGTTTTTTATCCTTAGTTTAGGTGTTTCTTCGATTCCAACGAGTTGACGGAATATCACAGCTGTGTGTGCGATAAAACTTAGCCGCGTCTCATTTTGACCAAGAAATTTTCGCTGTCCGCCTTCAAGATATGACCCAAGAGTTTCGGGATAACGCCAGACGCCTGCAGAGGAAAGCTAGTGGTCGGTCACTCGGTTGAAGCCGGTCTCGGCAGCAATGGGTTAACAAATACCAGGCGGTGTGCGCAATGGCATCGTATTGCATTCTGGTCGAAGGTTTTCCAACATGGCGCCGATCGAGTGATATTTCGGTAAGTTTTTGTGTTTATTTACTGCTTCAGTTAGGTTATATATCAAACATTTTTTTACATGACTTATAGTATAAACGTCTTTTGGAATGCTTGAGATGTTCTCGAGATTGAAATAAACGCTATTAACAAGTGTATAAAGCCTTATAAAATATCCACAATTTCGTGCTGTAATTTGATCATCAAATTTGTTTTACGCCTCACATTGATTTGTGAGAGTTTTACCTTTGAAAATAGTCTAAATCGCTACTTTAACTTTCTGTCTCTAGGTATAGATAAACGCTCCCCAACGCTCCCAATCGCGTCATGTAATTTTTCCATGTTGAACATGGTGATGTTTTGGCTTTGAGCGTGACCCGATGGCTACTAAAAGACCTGCCGTTGTGGATGGCAACACGCCGGGTAAACCCGAAAATAAGCGACCGACAACTGAAGGTACTTCAAGAAAAAGCCTTTTCCAAGAAGTAAAGAAGTCCTCGGGAAACCACGAATGGTCAACAGAAGAATATTCCGCTTTGACGCAATATATTTGTCTATTTTGGGAAGAGGCTTTCACAGATGGATGGCCAATGAAAAAGGACCCAAAATTCTGGGATGCCTGCGCCGATGCAGTTAACAAGGCATGCAACTCTGCTAGGACAGGTATGCGAGATATAGATTTTTTCGCTTATTTTATCATTACCCTAATATTTGTTATATATAATTTATTGTGACTGCATGTATTTGTGTCTTCCATTAAGATGCCTTCAGACTGTCAGTTCTGATTTTACTATATAGGATGTAGTAGATATTATACTTAAAGTATAATGGTTATTAATGCACGGTGTCTAAGGCATATAAAAGTAAGGAATTCTGTTTTCTATTTTGCTAAAAATTGATTTTTTTTGTTTTCTATTAAAGGTGCATCTTGTCGCACAAGGGTAACAAAACACCTTTCCAAGCAATTTCAATCATTGTCGGAGGCAGAAGAGGCACTGAGTGTAGATTACATAAAGAATTCATCACCATTCGAACATACTCACTTTGAAAGCACACCGAGAAGATCTGCCAGTGATGAAAACTCTTCATACCCTTTATCTCCCATCTTCAGCTGTTCTCCCAATAAAGGCACAGACTCGCTGAATTGCAGTAATGTTGGAGATACAATAACACAGTTTTTGTCATCCTTTAAATGTTCAATGTCTTCACGGTTAAAGACACAACTATTGAATTATATATTCAAGCAGCTTGTTATTGAAAGTGATGGCCTGGAATTTTTCAAGTTTGTCAACAGTGATTTTCTCACTACAAGTCTGAGTGGAATGAGAACATTGTTTAAGAATGAAAAAGCTAATATTATTTTTGATTTAAGTAAATGTTTTGAGAATTCTAGTCCAAGGATGCCTCTTGACCGAATGCCTTATGGTTTGTTGGATTACAACATTCGTTTCTTTGCTAGAGATAGCACTGTTAATGTTAAAATGGAGGAACATTATTCTTCATGGCTGGAGACGATGTTTGCCCATTTTGGATGTTCTCGAGATTGAAATAAACGCTATTAACAAGTGTAGAAAGCCTTATAAAATATCCACAATTTCGTGCTGTAATTTGATCATCAAATTTGTTTTACGCCTCACATTGATTGTGAGAGTTTTACCTTTGAAAATAGTCTAAATCGCTACTTTAACTTTCTGTCTCTAGGTATAGATAAACGCTCCCCAACGCTCCCAATCGCGTCATGTAATTTTTCCATGTTGAACATGGTGATGTTTTGGCTTTGAGCGTGACCCGATGGCTACTAAAAGACCTGCCGTTGTGGATGGCAACACGCCGGGTAAACCCGAAAATAAGCGACCGACAACTGAAGGTACTTCAAGAAAAAGCCTTTTCCAAGAAGTAAAGAAGTCCTCGGGAAACCACGAATGGTCAACAGAAGAACTATTCCGCTTTGACGCCATATATTTGTCTATTTTGGGAAGAGGCTTTCACAGATGGATGGCCAATGAAAAAGGACCCAAAATTCTGGGATGCCTGCGCCAATGCAGTTAACAAGGCATGCAACTCTGCTAGGACAGGTATGCGAGATATAGATTTTTTCACTTATTTTATCATTACCCTAATATTTGTTATATATAATTTATTGTGACTGCATGTATTTGTGTCTTCCATTAAGATGCCTTCAGACTGTCAGTTCTGATTTTACTATATAGGATGTAGTAGATATTATACTTAAAGTATAATGGTTATTAATGCACGGTGTCTAAGGCATATAAAAGTAAGGAATTCTGTTTTCTATTTTGCTAAAAATTATTTTTTTTGTTTTCTATTAAAGGTGCATCTTGTCGCACAAGGGTAACAAAACACCTTTCCAAGCAATTTAAATCATTGTCGGAGGCAGAAGAGGCACTGAGTGTAGATTACATAAAGATTCATCACCATTCGAACATACTCACTTTGAAAGCACACCGAGAAGATCTGCCAGTGATGAAAACTCTTCATACCCTTTATCTCCCATCTTCAGCTGTTCTCCCAAGAAAGGCACAGACTCGCTGAATTGCAGTAATGTTGGAGATACAATAACACAGTTTTTGTCATTCTTTAAATGTTCAATGTCTTCACGGTTAAAGACACAACTATTGAATTATATATTCAAGCAGCTTGTTATTGAAAGTGATGGCCTGGAATTCTTTCAAGTTTGTCAATCAGTGATTTCCTCACTACAAGTCTGAGTGGAATGAGAACATTGTTTAAGAATGAAAAAGCTAATATTATTTTTGATTTAAGTAAATGTTTTGAGAATTCTAGTCCAAGGATGCCTCTTGACCGAATGCCTTATGGTTTTTGGATTACAACATTCGTTTCTTTGCTAGAGATAGCACTGTTAATGTTAAAATGGTGGAACATTATTCTTCATGGCTGGAGACGATGTTTGCCCATTTTGGGCATAAATGGTTATGTCTGCACAGGGGGCCAGTGTGGCAATACGAGAGTACATGTAGTGCAGAATCTGAAGGACCATTGCAGAATTCACTTGACCAAGGTCATACAGATATTGGTATGGATGTGGCTGAAGTAGACATTATCCAGAAAGCATTGCAGCATTCATCAATTAACCTAGATGCTGATTATCAAGTTGAAATAGACAGTGACACTTTGGAACATGTTAACACAAGTATCTGTAACTTGTCTATTTCTGTGGATGAAGTGCCTACATGCCTTTTCTCAACAAACCAAGAAGAATCCCAAAACACTTCTGCTATTCTTCCTTCTCCAGAATCTACCAGTATCATGGAAGATGACACACTGCATGTGTCACACTTGTGGACTTCCCTGTCTGAAATGGATAAGAGTGAAATGGAACTGGGGTTGGTGTCTTCTCAAGAGATGGAGAAATTCCATAACATAAAACCAATTTGCGAAGCACGTAGAAGCCGCAACCCAGATATGTTTAACCCATTGAAGGTTTGTCATAAACCTTTCACTTTTTAACTTTACCTATATTATTTTAACTGAAACCGGTTTCTAATTTTCTAATTTTTGTCAGCAAAATTAGAAATATGATAAGACATATGACATTTCAGTTAGAATAGTACAGGTATGACCTTAGCTAATCACCATCTTAAGATGGTGTGCATTGTCGTGTTCACAAACCAGGCTTAAAATTAACAGTGTGCAGTGTACAAATCTGGATTCATTTTGTAAAAAAAATGTGCAAATATTCTTAGCAGACAGATAGGCAAGTTCTCTGATATTAATTTGGAGAGAAATTGTACAATTTTCCTTGGCTTCTAAGATTATGTATTAGTGAGTTTGAGATATATCTACTTATGTGTTGCATATGTACAGTATTACAATTTAATTTATTTCTTTACAGAGTAAGGTTAATATTGCAAGCGTGAGTGTTCGGCAGATCCAAAATCACATTAAACACTCAGGATTTTCAAGAACCGTTGATGTTCAAGTGAGTCATCTTTTTTTAATAAATGCCGTACTGTTTTTTAATAGTACAACATATGCTAGCTCTCGGTGAACCTGGCCTCCTTCTTATTCTTGCTGAGACTGGTCTCAGGCAACCCATTCTCTGTTAAATATAATTGTTGGGGCATTAGCTAAAATAATAAAAGCTGTCCCAGACAGAAATGGGTCGATGAAACCAAGTTGTTCAGAATTGTCATCTGGCCAATGCAAGATGATTTTATTAACTCATTCACCCCCATAATATGAGTTAAATCCAACCAGAACTCATTCCTCTGCTTAAACAAGTGAGTTAAAAGAGAGAAAAGTTCTATAATGTTTGGGATGAAAGAGTTTATACCGTATATAAATTTATTTCTTGACAGCATACTATTAATAATGTTGTTTTGAATTTTCAGATAAAGGCAATCAAGAAGGCTAAAGAAGGCAACCCAAGTGGGAGGTGGTGGGTCAAGGCAGATGGCTGTGATGTTCGGGATGGGTTGAGGGAGAGCATGCGTGGCACTTGGGCTGGTGATGAGGATTTGGGTGATGGTTCATTGCAAATCTTGTTTAAAGATTATAAGAGAAGATGTGCATTTGTAAAGGGTATTGGTACATCAGGAAGGTTGGTACTGGTAGTTAAAGATGTGGAGAAGGTGTTAAGTGATTTGCAGGAGGATTTAGATTTCTTAAAATCTGGTGCAGAAATTGCAAATGAAGCATACGCTAAGGCACTTAAGGAAAATAGGTCAACTGAGCAGAAAATGATGGGATTGGCCTGGAGTGCAGTAGGTTTTGAGGATCTGGTGAAGAAAGTTCATGGTTTGCAGCGTGACTTAAATGCTTTTGTTGGTGGTAGTGATGATGTAAATTTGACTTTGGTGAAGTCAGACCTGCTTAGTTACCTTAAAGGTATTTTCTCTAAGAAGCGGGTTGCTGCAACACATTTATTGGTCTTCATGATAGCGGATGAGTTGAGGAATCACAAGCCATATGCCATTCCGGTGCGTTTCATGCCGTACAAGTCACTTACTGATGCAAAATTAAGGGAACTTGAGATGCAGGTAGAAGATGCCATGAGGAAAGCTGGAATGACAGTTGTAGGTGTGTGTGTTAGTAACTGTACACCAATGATATTTAGTGTATGACAGAAACCCATTTTGCCAAATATTTTGAGTGCTATTAAGGATCCTGGAATCTGTGCATACACATTTGGTACTGTATAATAAATTTGCTTTTCTTATTCGATTATTGTTACAGGATTTACAACCGATGGGGAGTTCAATTCCTTGCGAACTGCTGGGAGTGCACGTCCCATATCTGTTATTGGGCTCATTAAGAATGCCAAGAACAAAGCACAGAGTATGAAAGTCAAAGATATTACAGAATTCTTTAAACTGGATAAACATGGTAGGTGTTACATCACACTACAAGGCCTTGTATTGTTGTGTGTAGGATACCGTATTTCCTCTATTAAGCTCCTGGGGGGCTTATTAATTTTAGGTCATCAAGACCTGGGCTTTTGTAAACAAATTTCTTTTAATAGAATTATTGTATACAGAAAATACATGTTTTTACGTAGAGGGGGGGGGGGGGGAGCTTATTTTAGGGAGGTGGCTTATTTGAGGGAGGGGGCTTAATAGAGGAAATATGGCATATACATTTTTTGCACCTTGTGTAAAAGAAAACATACATGTACAAGAAAACAATTATTTGATAACGCTGATTATATCAAGATTTACCTAAGTCAAGGTCAATTCTATATGCCAAAGGCTGAGGCAGATAAACTGTCAAGTAACATTGGTAAAGATCAATATGCTTAATATCATGCAAATTAGATGCCAAATTCAACAATTGCTCTATTATACATTCCAAATAGTTATACACTGTAGTAATTAAAAAAGCTCCCATTAAGCCTGCAAAATGTTCTCTATTGAAGATTTTGTTAGTCTGAAATTTCTGCGCATTTTTACATACACTGTACAGTGCTTCTGTTGTAAGCATTTAATATTTCTTTTTTTTGGACACCTTTGTCCATTAATTTACAGTATTCGGTGAAAATGCTGTCATACATTGATAATTAACTGGAGGGTCAGGGAGTATGTTGACCAATAAGGAATGGGAATGAAGTTTGAATGTATATTATTTTAATTTTCTATAGGAACTGCATTATGCCAACATCCAGCAATTCCCCTGGAGGAGGTTATATGGCTGAACAGATTTATGACCGATGCTAGAGAAGAACCAGTTTCATTTGGAAATGCTCTTCTAATCTTAAGAAGGAAACTATTTCCATTCATGCACGATCCACACGAATGGGTCAAAGGTACAGTATTACGTAGATATATTAAATCAAACCATTTATTTCACAGCAAGTCCAACCACTTTTTGCACTAGCAAACCTAAGACAAGCATGTATTTATACCGAAATAATTAAATTATACACACATTTTTCTATTCCTTTTATTTATTTATATATATATATTTGTGAAATTCATTACTAATTCATGAGTTTTGCAGCCAATCCAATTTCAGAAATTACGTCACATGTATACCCTTGTAAACCCCATACAAACTAAAACCAATGATGCTAATTATTACAACCACTAGTGGATGTATACTCTTCTGATACAACCACTAGTGCTTGTAACTAATTAGCATCTTAATATCCCAAAGGGATTTTTTCTATTCATTCATTTCACAAGTTGTTTACAACACTCGCGTCCTTGTTGTATTGAATGTGCAATCACTCGCCTTCAGCTCGTGATTGTACATTCAATACAACACGGCCGCTCATATTGTAAACATTACATATATATTTATTTAAAATACTCATTAATAATTCATGACGAAAACACAAAAGAAATCATGACCGTGAAGGAGGTTGTATATCTGATACAAACCACACATGGTTGTATCAGATATACAACCACTAGTGGTTGTATATTAGGTCCATCTCCGCTCTAAAACATTGAAAATGAGCTTTTTCTGAATTAATCTGAACAAATATTACTCATATTAACATCAAAGACTTGGAGTATTTTAAGCTATTTACAATATTCGTGTCCGTGTTGTATTGTATATCCAATACAACATGGCCACTCATATTGTAAATACTACACATACATATAAATATACACATACACATACACATACACATACACATACACATACACATACACATACACATACACATACACATACACATACACATACACATACACATACACATACACATACACATACACATACACATACACATACACATACACATATATACATATATACATATATACATATACACATATACACATATATACATATATACATATACACATATACACATATACACATATACACATATACACATATACACATATACACATATACACATATATACATATATACATATATACATATATACATATATACATATATACATATATACATATATACATATATATATATATATATATATATATATATGTATATACGTAATGTTTACAACCCGAGCGGCTGTGTTGTATTGAATATACAATCATGAACCGAAGGCGAGTGATTGTATATTCAATACAACAAGGACGCGAGTGTTGTAAACAACTTGTGAAATGAATAAATAGTAAAGATCCCTTTGGGATATTGAGATGGTAATTTGCTAATTAGTTACAAGCACTAGTGGTTGTATCAGAAGAGTATACATCCACTAGTGGTTGTAACTAATTAGCATCATTGGTTTTAGTTTGTATGGGGTTTACAGGGGTAACATGTGATGTAATTTCTGAAATTGGATTGGCTGCAAAACTCATGAATTAGTAATGAATTTCACAAATATATATATATATATATATATATATATATATATATATATATATATATATATATATATATACATATATACATATATACATATATACATATATACATATATACATATATACATATATACATATATACATATATACATATATACATATATACATATATACATATATACATATATACATATATACATATATACATATATACATATATACATATATATATATATATACATATATATACATATATATACATATATATACATATATATACATATATATACATATATATATATATATATATATATATATATATATATATATATATATATATATATATTTAGTATATAGAAGAAATAGAAGATTGCTGTTTATGTGGACCCAGGCTTACTGAGCTTGGGTTTACATGTACTTAAGTACTTTAATCTATTTCTTTAATGAACTAAGACCAATAAATGGGCTGTGTCATCTCGACCATGTTTGCATTGCAGATATAAACACGATTACTGACCAATCACAGTGTGTGTAAGATACAACCTATTGGCAATGTTTCTTTTAATAGGAAGACCAGAAACAACTGGAGAGGTATTGAAATCATTAATGGCTATCTTTCTTTATCGGAAAAGTATAGAAGATCTTAAATACCATGCCACTGATCCTGCCAATTTTACTGATAATCTATACCAGCCAGAGAAAGACAGTAATGGTGAGAGAATCCATCATCGTGAAGATCATAATCATCTTCTGAAACGCATTGTGTCACGTATTCGTGCAGGACACATCCCAGGCATAGATTTGCGACACCTGAGAGATGCTTTGCATGACCCTTCAACTGGCTTGACCTATGAAGCACTTACAGGAAAGAACAAGCAATCAGTGCCAGATTGTGAGCGCCTCATTGGTCCTGGTGTAATTTCTTTTCTTGAGCGCGAAGGTCACACAAGTGGAGCATGTGTAGTGAAACGTATTCACAATTGGCATAAGGCAGTTGATGGGAGAGGTCTATCAGAAGCACAGAGGTCTGCCTACTGTAACAACATGAAAGAGTGGTTGTTAGCTGACTGGATGCCATGGTTTCACACCCTACCCGATTATAGCACCATCGATGTAAATCGGTAAGATTTTTTTGAAACTGTGCAACATAGGCAGCTTTACGTTTACTGTAGTTAATTTGAATTCCAATACTGTCACACTAAGTCATTGCATGTTAATTATTTTTTATTTAGAAAAATAAAGGGTATATGTGGTTTGACCCAGGAAGCTGTTATTGGCCTTATTGCAAACCTGGAGAGTAGAGAACTGCGTCGCATAGAGTACCAGGAAAGAGGTTTTCCCCCTGAGCACCCTCGAACTGATGACGTCGAAGGGATGATTGGTCTCATGCATGAAATGCTTGGTGAAATATTCGATGTCAAGCAATTTCTGGATGCACAGCCAAAGATCCTAAATGAATTTAAGAAGCGAATTGACCCAGAATTAAAGTTCTATTACTGGACTGGAGCTAAAGCAAGGTATACAGATTTCGACCTTCCATCATTTAATCAGCCATCTAGACCGTAAAGAGAGGCTTGAAAAAGTCGTTTTATCAAGAAGGGGTGACCCAGGTGTGTTCGTGGCAAACAGGGCATCCATCATTGCCGCAGAGGGGACAGCTGATGGCAAGAGCTAAGTTTCACAAGGACCTGTGGAATTGCTACCACCATTAACACAATGAAATTGCTGACTGTTACCGTTTAAAACACAAACTATTTTTTCATTAAGAAAACTACAGTACTCTTAATAAGTTACTTTACTTTTTGACTAGCTTTGATCACTGGTTTTGCCCATAAGCCTCTCTTGGTGATATTGAGTGTTAAGTAGAAACCGATCATGCGGAAAGTAGTACTGAAACGAATCTTATTTACAGAAACCTCAAGTGATGGGTCCTTGAGTGCTGGATGAACATATTGAGTTAATTCACTTGGTAAATAACCTACTTTTTCATAATTCGATGAGGACATTATGAATACAGCAATTGCATGTTTGTCATGAGGATTATCTGGTTCTGCCTCAAGTTTTGCAAATATAGGTCTGTTGTACTCTTCAAGATAGGATAAAGCCTCTTCAAGGGCCTTTTGTCTTTGTTCATCATAGCAAGTTCCCAGAACCTTGAATGGCAAACAGTGAGGTGTGTCATCAGCTGGTTGATCATAGTCAAGATCATCTCTGGATCGACAATCACCATCCATAGGTAGTGCATTACATCGGACCAGTTCCCATAGTACTGTGTACTTTTCACTTTCAATTTCAATTTCACAGTGAGAAGTGCAATTGAATGTTCCTGGCCAAATGTTAGCCAATTCACTTTTTTGGATGACACCTTTACAAATCTGCGTACCTTTTCTGAATCGAACAGAAACAAACTCCAGTGTTATCACACGAAAGTTAGGAATTTTCCATAAAATAGAAGAAAACCTGTCCACACGAATGACATCACATTTGAATGCTTGGCACTCAATATCATCACCTGAAATAATAATATAAAAACCATTTACTTAATCTAATATTTATGGTAATGATTATAACGTATTACTGTAAATTATAAACTTGAACTTTTTGTACCAATAATTTTAGGTACATAATAATTAGTTAAATATAATCCACCATAATTAAAATATGGTGGCATGTCGATCTTACCATAATCATTGCGAATGCTTATAATAACAGCTAAAATATATTTCTAAAAGCTATATTCCTAAAAGCTCTGTCTTCTTGCATTTTTAAATGAAATTGAGTTTACTACACGCAAAAGATCATGGTAAAATTGACACGCCGCCATCTTTTTGATTTTGGTGGATTAGGATAGTCTTGTGTATACATCCCTGTAGAAAAAACAAGTCTATATTATTATTGGGTTTAAGTTTTTGTAATATACACAAATAAAAGTTGACCTCTCTACAATGATCACTACAACATCTAGTAAACTGTTTACCCACAGTGGCCATTGTTTAGAGGTTTGATTGTTAATGGCATACAGTAAGATTACCATACAAACAATTTTATATTAACATGGAGAGGTATGTCATACCATCAGATTGTGTTGGCTGTGTGGAAGATATTCCGGGATCATCTTTTCCACTTAATGCACTAGATGCAGCAGCCTACAAATATAAGACATTAAGATAAGATGGTTGCAAAAGACTGAATAGGTACAAAAAGGATTTAATGAAGAATGGAAAAAGTAATAGTTAGAGATTTGACTCGAGGGGTCGGTTGTACAAAACTTTTAACTTATTAACCACAGAAAACAAAATGAGTGGTTAACATGAACTACAATTTTTATACAACCAGCACCAGAAAGATTAATATTACCATCAAGAATAGGGGATAGGCATTAGTTTTCTTCCTGCTTTTTGGGTCTACATTGCCAACGACCAAATCATTGACAAATGAATCATCCAATTTACTACAAAGTTAAGGGTTCAAACACCACTAGCACTACAATTTATAGAATCATACAACATGAATTTAATGAACAAATATTTTATTGTTATTATATAAGGATACTTTCCACAGAAATTCTGAACATCTGTAGAAGGGTCAATCTGCCATTTTTCCAGAGGAACAGTTGAGCAGGTTACCAGGTCAAATACTGTTTGATGTTTAAACACTGCTTCAGCCTTGCAGAAACCTTTTTTGTACTCCTCAGATGCCCCTTTTTGGGACAGTAACTCCAACAAATTGAATTTGGAACTAACAAACTGAAATGCTTTGTTTATCCCAACACCTCTCACATTCTTTAGATAGTCACACCCAGCAGTAATACACATTTGTTGAAACTGTTTCATGTTCAGATTTAGACCATCCAAGATTTCGGCAAGCAAAAAAAAATCCCCATCTCCACTCATTGAAACTTTCAACATCACCACATTAACAGTTATTTCACAATTAATTTGGGCTAAATTTTATAAGTACTGAAATAGAGCCAAAATATCTAGCAAAAACATGGATTACAAACCTTATTGCAACCATAGACCAGAAGGTCTGAATCTTCTGTGATGCAGAAATCTGCATGGCCTTTGGAAATCAAATGATGTATCTGAGCATCCGACTCATAGGGCGAAACAATGTATTTTACATTTTCTGTCAAACAAATCTTGAGAATATATAGAAAAATATTGTATTAATACATTTCCTTAATGGAGTTATTTTTTCTGCCTACGTAAATACTAAACTATAAACTCAATAATATTGCTTGTAAAATTCTGGATATTTCAATGTCCGCTTTAATAAATACCTACCTATGCCTAAAACATATCTAAGCATAAATAGACTTTAAAACACGTAAGGATCCACAAGTCTAACATGTGAAATTAAACTTCCATGCAAAACTTTAACAAACATATCACTAACATTTACACAAGCGACAATATCTTCAAAGGTGATGGACGCAGCTTGACTACGCAGTTTGTTCGCTTTTTCTTTTGAAATGTCCGGTTCGTCAGCTTTCTTCAAAAGATTTTCTCTCTCCCTGTTACCGTGAAAATAGAAAGACAAACTTAACAAACTCGTATGCGGGAAAGGTTTGCAGTCATTCGATACTGTAGTAAGTTCTCTCACCTTTGCCTGCTTTCATGTTCGCTTGCTTTTGCTGGCAGGGGTAATCCGTCGAACACAACAAACGGTTTGATTCCTGCGTTTTTCACCACCCGTAAATGGGCTTGAAAAATATCACCAACTCTAAAACCAAGCATAAAAACAGAATAAAAACTCCCGCTGCCGTTGCCAGTGAAACACGAGTCTAGTTTCCTTAAAATGGTTAAATTATGGATGCAGCTTGGCTACGCAGTTTGTTGGCTTTTTCTATTGAGATGTTTGGCTCATCAGCTTTCTTTAAAAGATTTTCTCTCTCTGCCCCCCCCCCCCCCCCCCCCCCCCAAAAAGACAAGGTTAACAAACGAGTAGGCCTCGTACAGTGTATGCTGGAAAAGTTTGCAGTTATTTGATACAAATATAAAAGTTTTCTCAGTATTCTCACCTTCGCCTTTGTTCATGTTCGCTTGCTTTTGCTGACAGAGGTAATCCATCGAACACAACAAACGGTATAACTCCTGAGCTTTTCACTACCCGTAAATGGGCTTGGAAAATATCCCCAACTCTATGAAAACCAGGCATGAAAACAGAATAAAAACTCTGAC
>CAXIUP010000135.1:0-77500 GCA_964035015.1 Corallium rubrum
TATATATATTATGGGGCGCCAAATGTAAAAAAAGGGTTTAGGACAAAAATGTGTTGATTTTATCATTATTTACCTATATAATACATTATTGGTAAACAATGTTTCTGTCTGAGTTAAACAATCCATAGATTATTTATAAATAATCTATGGATTGTTTACAAACAATCCATGGATGGTTTAGTGAAAAAGTATTATTTATTAAATAATCCAGGGATTGTTTATAAATAATCTCCGAATGTTTAAATAATACAGGGATTGTTTATTAAATAATCCAGGGATTGTTTATAAATAATCTCGAAATGTTTAAATAATCTAGGGACTGTTTATTAAATAATCCAGGGATTGTTTATAAATAATGAAATTATCATGAACACCGAAATGAACGCTCTGGTCCGCGCGCCGCCCGCCAAGTGTAAAAAAAAGATGGCCGCCCGCCAAGTGTAAAAGAAAGATGGCGACGTAAACGGAGCTTGGGGACGAGATTGGTTTCTGCCGGGGGGTGTTGGAAGAAGAAGAAGAAGAAGCGACAAATGTGTTGGTAGAGTCTGATCTTTTTAATAATCATGGATGGACAAACTTCAGACCAAACTGATGTTGTATCTGGACCTGCTGTATTGGATAATTCTTCGAATGATAACACAAGGTACCTGTAACTCATTGTGGCTCAGTCAATTAACTAGGGTCAAATGTATGAATCGAAATATCCATAAAATATCTTGTCGAAGAATAGTCTTCTTAGTCTTGTGAACTTTTTTCCCTTAATTATAGAATACCCCGCCAACTTTCGCTATTTGTATCTGTTGGCAGTTAGTAAAAGGGTCAAATTACGGAAAGTTCATCATATACAATTGCTTCATTCTATTTTAAAAACCCCATTTAATTTGATAACCAGCAACAAGTACACAATATAAACCTTCGACATTATATTTAAAGAGATTTTAGCAACCTTGTTTGTATTTCTGCCTTTAAATGCGGTTTTCAAAAGTGGCGGGGTATTCTATAATTGCTCCCTTTTTTATTAGAGGAAGGCCAACAGTTGCTGTTACTTCAGTGCAAGTCAAAGAGATGTTTGATTTGGGTTTTTCAATAGCTCAAATGGCATCACACTACCATATTAGTAGACCAACAGTATACAAGCTTTTGGCTGATGCAAATGTGGAACACTCTTCAAGGTTCAGCAATCTGACCGATGCTCAACTCGATGGCATTGTTGCCGAGATCAAAACAACCCACCCCAATGCTGGAGAAATTAATATAGCAGGGCACCTAAGAGCACGGCAAGTGAAAGTGCAGAGAAAAAGGATAAGAGAATCCATCCATAGAGTAGATCCTCAGGGGCCTTCCGCACGAAGCAACAGAAATTTTCGCCACAGAGTTTACGAGACTCCATGCCCCAATTATGTATGGCATATTGATGGCAATCATAAGTTGGTGAAGTGGGGATTTGTGACCCATTTGGCAATTGATGGTTATACAAGGCTTATAACATATGGAGAGACATCAGACAACAATCGGGCTGAAACTGTCCTTCAAAAGTTTACAGGGGCAATTACCCAATATGGTAGACCGTTACGAGTTAGAACTGACCATGGGGGTGAGAATGTGCAAGTCTGGCAGAACATGGTGGAACACCGTGGACCTACTGCTGTGATTGCTGGCTCATCTGTCCGAAATCAGAGAGTGGAACGTCTCAATGGTGATGTTAATATACAGGTTAACCGATTTTTTGCAGAGGTTTTTAGAGAGTTAGAATTTGAGAATAAACTGGACATTACAAACCCAGCAGACAAATTTTGCCTTCATTACATTTACCTGCCAAGAATAAACAAGACCTTGACAGAATTCATCAATGCTCACAATGCTCATAGTATATCCACTGAAGGTTCAGCTACCCCTAACCAACTCATGTTTGCCTATCGCCACCTGACAGAGCTTCATCACTCCATAACACATTCTACTCCCTATCCAATGGTCTCTGTCCAACAGCTTTTAAGTAACCAAAACACACTTCCTTTTGTCACAGTCTCATCTCCAGTTTCACCTCTACCTGATGAGAAAATGTCTGAACTCAGGGAACATGTCAATCCATTAGCTGAATCATCAGAGAAAGGGAAGGATTTATATTCTAGAACTGTTAAATTTTTAGGTGATTATCTTGTGAGTCAGATGGACTAACTACATGTTTTTAATGTACTAAGCAAATATTTATAATGACTGTAATCTTTACCTACAGAGCTGCCATAATCAGCTATTTCCCCCAGCTATGTCTGTGATACCACCTCTGTGGAGGACAGCTGTTCATTCAACCGGACCATTGCAAGCAATCACTGCAGCCTCTTGGACTTCAATGCGTTGTAACTGAATATTGTTGATTATAATTATGTAAATGATTGTCTACATTGCCTGTAGAAAATGTTTAATATTACTGGTTTATTATTACTGTCAGCTTATTAGACAATTTTGGTACATCAATAGCAAAGCGCACAGATGACATCAGTATCCATGTTTGTCTGAGTCTATAATAATATTGATTCTTGTTTATTCTTTCATCTCCAGCAATAGAAAATAATTATTTAGGAACCATTGAGATTCAAATTTGGTTTGTTTGTCTGAGTTTTGGTCTAAAAATAGTAACACTGTTACATTCTCAAACTCATTAATAATTCATGACCAAAAAGAAATTAATGTTTAATAAGATCCATCTACTGTAGCTGATCACGTGATGACATTTTGAAATATTTCAAAGTCCTAGGAAAATATGTAAATTACTACCAGTATGTTTGAGAAGTCAGTTCAAACACTCAACGTCAGATGCCTTCAGCTTACATTTTCGATAGGCACTTGGACTTTGAAATCCCGGTAAAGTCTTCTGTCTCGTGTTTTAACTATTACATACAAGCCCTCTACTACATAATTATCTTTGTCCCTGTCTGCACAAGTAACTATCCCACAAGTGAAGAACTAAGAATAAGTGAAAAGGTAATGCTGTTTATTAAATGAAATCTGAATTAATTAATGGTACATGTACTTAGAAACAATGGAATCCAAAAGATTCGCACTCCAATGCTTTGTCCATGTCTGTGGGAAATGCCTCCAGCGTTTCTTGTTTGGTTGGTAAAAACAATTTCAAACTACAAGTGCTGGCAGACGGGTACCTTGCTGATGTGTCCTCAATGTAAGATACAGATATCTTGCTAGGAAGACCACCATTAATGCACTGTTGCCCTGATGCAAACTGAAGAAGAGCTTCACATCTTGTAAGTTTTCTACCTTGAAAATATAAGCATGTAAAAGATCACTTCATATGAAAAGTTCTTTGCTATAATTGGTCATTTGACCTCAGGCTGAGGTCAATGTAATTATATGTATACACATATACAAATATGTACATACATACATACATACACACACACACACACACACACACACACACACACACACACACACACACACACACACACACACACACACACACACACACACACATACATACATACATACATACATACATACATACATACATACATAACATACATACATACATACATACATACATACATACATACATACATACATACATACATACATACATACATACATACATACATACATACATACATACATACATACATACATACATACATACATACCTACCTACCTACATACATACATACATACATAATATATTTGCTCGCGAATAGGAATTTTATGCCTTCCGTCGTGTTAATGTTGAAAGATAGGCAGATAACACAATCAAAGTGTATTGAGAACACATGACTTTAAAGATAAGAAATACCTGAAATACCTCAGTGAAGCTGGAATATCGAGATAACGATTACGGAATGGTGTTATAACACACCCTATCACTAATTTACTGCCATTCGCATACATTCCACTGCCAAGTAAAGACATTCTGAAATTTATTTGGAGATTCATTTAGTGATTTGTGTAAGTTGTTTTCCTCTTTTTTCTTCCTATTGAAGGTAAGAGCTTGTTTTTGTTATTACTTGTAGTTACGAACTATTTCTGTTCAATCGCGTTCGTTCGCTTCTCGTTTTTTGTTGTGCGGCAATCACAATTTTACAAATGGCCAATTCACCACCGAAGGTACTGATTATCGGCCATTCGTTTGTCAGGCGACTTCAGACTGACCTGAAGGCTCATTTCGATGAACGCGCCAGAATAGATTTTGGCCTTCACAGCACGGCAGTCGTGCATATGCACGGGATAGGCGGTCGGACAGTTCCCAAGTTACAGCACAATGACCTGACCGTAGTTTCCCGCCTATCACCCGAGATTATTATTCTCGAGATAGGAACCAACGACTTATCGGATTCTACCCCTGAGGTCGTTGGTTCGGAGATCGAAGACCTTGTCCGGCTCTTATTAGACCGATTTTCTGTTCGTGTCGTTGTTTTGTGTCGCGTTACCCCGCGCACCAGTAATAAGGCCCTTAAGTCCGACTTCAACAAACGAGCCGCGATTCTTAATCAGTACACACGGGTTGTGCTAGATCCATTTAGCCACGTTTTCTGCTGGACTCACAGAGGTTTTTCCAACCCAACGGTGACTCCGTTTTTACCGGACGGCGTGCACTTCAATCGCGTTGGGCAGTTTACGTTGTATCGCAGTTATCGCGGGGCTATTTTAGCAGCATTGCGTCTGTTGTAGCATGGATATTGCCTAATTTTCGTAACTATTTCGTCGATATGCCGAAATCTGTTTTCACCTTACCGCAGTTAGCGTGGGACTATTCCGATAGCGTTACATATATTGTAGCACATTTTTGTATTAAATACTGTATGTGAGTTATTGTTCCGACTGGGGGTTGTCGGGTTTATTCCTTACCTTGATTGTTCAAGGTATTGTTTTTTGATCTCATTGTTTCATCAGAGTTGTTTATACTTGTAATTCAGGTCCTCGCGGTATATGTGAGGTATTGTCCCAACGTTTGTGAATCGTCGGGTGGGGTCCTCACCTTTATTGGCTGAGGTATTGTTCAAGCCTTATGGCTTAGCAAATTTTTCTCCATGTATATGTGGAGTTTGTTCCTCATGTTACATGAGGTTTTGTCCCAACTCTGTTGGGTTGCCCTCGCCTTTATTGGCTGAGGTATTGTTTTAGCCTTAATATGGTTAAGCAATTTTTCTCCATTTAATTGGAGTACGTCCTCACTTTTATAAGCTGAGGTTGTCCCAACGTTTGTTGGGTGTTGTTTAAATATTTTTGGCTATCCAGGGCTTGTGATGCGGCGACACGAACCTGTCAGCCATGCTTGACCCTGCGAAAAATCTGAATACTATTTTAACGTTTTTCTTGCTCCAACGATGATTTTTCGCTCGCTTTCTCATTGTATTGTTAATTCTACGCTTGAAGCTACTCCTTCTCAAGTTTCTCGTTACAGTATGCCACCTAAACGATCCCAACAGCGTAAACGAGCTCCGACAAGCGCCGCTGAAGGTCCATCGCCACGCCGTAGTCGTCGTATTTCGACCGTGCACTCTACACTTTCCACACTTCCTTCTGCCAGAGAGACCAGTTCCATGGCTAACGTACAACCTTCTGTCACCGTGAATTCACTTCCCACTGAGTTAATCCAGACGCTGGTTTCTACCGTGACTGCTGAGGTTACAAAGCAGCTTGCTTCGATTTTGCCAGCCCAAAGTGAAAGTCGAACACATTCCACTGCTTCGCCATTGCCTGTTGTCTCGCCCGAGATTGGCACGCTTCCGACGGCCGCGTCACAACTATCTGGTGGATCAGCCACGAATTTGGTAAATGGGGCAATAGCCGCGGCTCACGCAAGCATTTCAGGTGAGCCGCAGTTATTGCCCACAACTATTTCTGCTGCGAGTTCTGCCGAACCTGCACAGCTTTTCCATTCGGCAAGTTTACCGATTGATTCTCGCGTTTCGGCAAAGCTTAAAGGCAAAATCTGGAACGAGGAGTTTGTCGACTTCGGTAGCTTGTTGAGCAATCCCGGCCACGAGAAATATCAAATTTCTCTTCAGCATTCCGAAGCCGGTTTCCCGGCCTCTTTCTGTCTTGAACCAGCCTCGAGACCGAAAAAGATCCAAAACATTGAGGTGTGGCTACAAGCCTTTCATATTTTTGTTGGTGTTTACACTCAAAAATACCAGAACGAGGCCCCCGCCCTCATGAAATACGGGCAAACTATTCAGGACTTGGCGGCTCGCGGTCAGAATTGGCGGTTCTATGACGAAAATTTTCGTTTTTTGAGGCAAACTCAGGTGGGCCTTGTACCGTGGGGTTCTATTCACGGGGAACTGTGGCTGCGGTCACAATATCCCAATTTTCACAAGAGACCACCTACGAACCACAATAGCAGTAATACTAAACCGGGGACTTCCACAGTCCCCCCGGGTTACTGCTTTAAGTTTCATCGAGGCCAATTTTGTTCCGGCTGTGACTTTAAGCACACTTGCTTTAAATGCAGGGGTGCTCATCGCTATAGTCAGTGTAATTTTAATTTTCGTGGCTCTACAGGAAAATCGCTCGCAAATACTGACCGCCCCGCCAAGCCCTCTTTTACCAACGCCAGTAAAAATTCAACCTCTGGCTGAACTTCTTTCGGGATACCAGTCAGATATTATCCAATTTTTACTTTCCGGTTTTTCATACGGTTTTCCCTTGCACTATCAAGGTGATCTCCG
Organism: Corallium rubrum; assembly: GCA_964035015.1. NCBI lineage: Eukaryota > Metazoa > Cnidaria > Anthozoa > Scleralcyonacea > Coralliidae > Corallium > Corallium rubrum. Next base: position 6,675 of record CAXIUP010000135.1, read on the forward strand.
CTTTCTCGAGCCTAAGAATTTATCTTCGGCTTTACAATATCCGCAGGTTGTTGACATGAAACTAGGCAACGAATTGGCGGCAACTGGTCCATTAGCTGGTGGTGACCCATTTCCGCTCCTTTGTGTTTCGCCTCTTGGTCTTGTACCCAAGAAAACACCCGGTGATTTCCGACTCATCCATCATTTGTCGTTTCCTAAGGGTCTCTCAGTAAATGATGGAATATCTTCTGAAAATACGAACGTTCGATATGCCACAGTGGCTGATGCTATACGCTTAATAAAACGTGCAGGACACGGCTGTTTCTTGGCAAAAACTGACATCAAGAGCGCATTTCGAATCATACCAATTCATCCAAACGACCACGCTCTATTAGGAATGAAATGGCGGGGACTATATTATTATGACCGCTGTATGCCAATGGGATGTTCTAGTTCATGCAAGACATGAATATTTACCCGCCTCCTCCCCATATCTGCGTCCATAATTTTTAGTTGTTATAGATATATTGTTCTATGTTTGGGCGTTATCTGGCCCTCGCCTTCACTGGGTGAAACCATTTTAGCACGTTTGTAAAATACATAGCTTATAATTTCTGTTTTCAAAGTTTTAATAAAGCGGCTAGGGGATTTTACCCCTAGCCAGATTATCCCAAAACGTGTCAAAGTCATTATATTAATTCACCCAGTAAACGGAGCTCAGGAGATGCAACACGCAATGTATCGTCAGATTTATTTGTGTAACTAATTATCGTACACGACGGAAGGCATAAATACATACATACGTACGTACGTACGTACGTACGTACGTACGTACGTACGTACGTACATACATACATACATACATACATACATACATACATACATACATACATACATACATACATACATACATACACATAGACACACACACACATACATACATATACATATACATATACATATACATATACATATACATATACATATACACAATAAGGGATGTTAAACCGTATATGATTTAATATGATGATGAATTGTCATTTTTTAAATTTTTATATACTGACTACAAGTACCTTCATGGTAGAGTGTGAGAATAAAGTCAGTGAAGTATTTCAAGATCTTTAAGAACAGGTATTCTTGGCACAAGCAGCTCTTTGATACAAATTGACCTAAACAAAAAAACAGGCCAACATGAGGGCCAACACGAGTCAATCTCCCACAACTATATGTTACTGTACTTGCGATCTTAATTAGTAACATTGTCAAGCTTTCTGAAAGCAAAGCTGATGCAAATATTAAAATGTCATACGTAATTTTATTGTCGTATGACATTTTTGGTAAGTACAGCATTTCATCTCCTAAGTCTAAGTTCTAAGAATCCTACAGTAATCATGCTCTCACCGTATCAACTTTTCCTTACTGAGAAGTGACTCTCGTGAAGGGACTCCCCGATAGCCAACAGAGTTAAGCACTGTAAGAACTTCATCCTTGCACATAATTTCTTGCAATTCATCATCAGATCTTGCACTAGAAATCTTAGCAAATGTAGCATGTTTTTATAAAAGTACACAAAATATTAAATAAATAATGCTCAGTAAGGCGCTTGCCACTGGAACACCATTTTCAAACAATCGGATTTTCATTTGACTTAAGGCTTCTGAAAACAGAAATATAAAATGCACAAGAAATATTAAAATTTCATAAAGCTAAGTTAGTAATAAATGCATCATCAGGATATAAGCTATTTCACACTAAGCATACATCTCCAACATTGGCCTTGTCTGAAGACCATCGTGTATTTTATTAACCCTTTAACAAGCAAGGGTTCACTTTAACATTTCATTATGGCTAACACCAGACGATTTCATTGAGTAGAGTGGAGTACTAGGATGTGCCCTTACCCTGTAATGGGTTAAATTAGGGTTTACAGTAGTAAAAATGTTGATAGGGTCATACTAACTTATTCAACAAAATACTGTAAATGGTCACACTCTGCATCAAAGTGATCAAACCTATACCTACAGTATGCAAAGTTCACATCAGGTCAAATGCCAGAGGGATGATCTTTCTTGGAATCAACTCAAAGAATCACCAGTCATAAACTTTGAAATCAAATATTTCACACATGTAGTTAAGATAAATTCTCAATAAATTTAAACCACTAAATCTGTGTTAATAACTTTAAGCACTATAATAAAAATAACAAGGGCGTAATAGTTCTCACCTGTAAAAAATTATCGCTTAGGACCTCCACCATCCATGGCTGGCTCACCAACAAAAACTACCTTAAGGCTATTGGTCGGCTGGAACCACTTACAGTTTTTTGTAACATGCATAAAATCTTCCCATAATCTTTTCCGTCGTACATACAGCCTACTTCGTTCTGACCGAACTTTCCCTTGAAGAGTTTCCAAGCACTCTTTAAGTGCGACCTTGCTCTCATTGTTACCATCAGTATCTGTATCCATTGCTAATGGTGATATGCTTATGTCCTACATTACAAGATTACCATAGGTTACCCTGCGCTGAAGTATACCTTCTGCAGCATCTGCACATCTGTCTGCATGTTCAGCAATTTCTTCCATTGAAAAATAATTATTGCATGTTGGACAAGTAATCATCACCGCAGCGATGATACAACTTTGTTCACTGGATGTGGTGGTTTGTTGAGCAGTGACGTGATGAGTGATGCTGGTATCTCTGGCACTTGGGACAGATGTTGAAGTACTACAACTTGAAATATGACCAGGTGCTGAACTACATGCTGCACTGGAACTGGAACTACTGTTTGGAGCTAAAGAACTTGAACTGGATCGACGGTTGGAAGGAATACCAGAATGATCAAAAGGTGAGACAAGCAGAATGTCATCATCACTATCGTTTTTTTATTTCTGCCTCTTCTTGGACTGCCTCCCAGTCCTCACTATTATCCTCAGGCTGTGCTTTAAGAATCTCCAGACCAGTAGCAATATCCCATGTTGATCTGACGTAGAGAGGACCTTGTCTGGACAGATGCTTGACTACCTTTCCGTCGTAGCTTTGACAGTCAGGGTCGATAATTTTGTTCCCAACCGCTCTGACAAAGCGAAATTTGGGCTCTGGGATATTTGACAGTTTTTCGTCAAAAACAAAGTTTAATCTCTGCCTTATGTCGTCCATATCCTCGCTGATCTCGACGGCCGAAACTGCAAACTTCTTATCATACAGTTCTTCGCGTCTCCAACCACGCGGCACCTCCTTTATAGTTGGTGATGGCAGCAGTACCACGTCTTTTAAACAAGGAGGCTTCACTTTTCCTGCCTCGAGCTTTCTCTTTTGTCCACGGTTCGGCGTCTGCCTTTTTTTCCCTTTTGTAGGACGATAGTTGTTTGATGGGACGAAGTTGTTGACCCGTCCAACATACGCTCTGTCCGAATCCTTGGCAACAGTGGCAAGAGCAATTGGTTCCACCGAACCTCTTCTCGAATCGACGCTGGGAAATAAGCGTCTGACCGTATCCTCCACGGACTGTCTGGCTTTCTCCTTGTCTGGCATTTTCTATTCGGTTGTTATTGACAGAAGATAGCGTTTCCACGGCAGTTATTAATCGATTCATAAGTTGCTTGGCCATGACGTTCGGATCATCAAAAAACCGCGCCAAACAGAAACGCGTAATCAGTAAAACTAGTCAGCGGTATCTTGCGTGCCCGCCATCAATAGTGTTCAGTGGTCGTAGCTTGAGCCCGCGATTGGTTTATATTTCAAAATTGGTTTATATTTCAAAATTGGTTTATATTTCAAAATTGGTTTATATTTCTAAATTGGTTTATATTTCTAAATTGGTTTATATTTCAACATTGGGCTATATTTCAAAACTGGTCTATATATTTACCGATAAGTATATATATTTACCGATTAAGTATTATATTTTCGCATGAAGTATAATATTTCTACATGAAGTATATTTTCGAAAAAAAGTATTTTTGTCCGCTTTGGCGCGTCATAGAAATGACTGTAGGGTTGATTTTCTTGTAGGTTTTGGTGATGTTCTTATGTAGGAGTTCATTGTAGGAATTGGTGTTCATTTTGTAAAAGTTAGTGGTTTTGTCGGCAGGAATGAGAAGTTCGTTGGCCAAGTTTCTTGATGTTCTGTACGTCTGAGGATAGTTGACTTTGGAATCTGCCGGTGGTATTTCTGAACTTGATGTTTTCGATCATGTTTATTAGTCTATTTTCAAAGTTAAGTAGTTGTGGGATCTGTGGCGGTGTTCTTTTTGAATTAAACCCATATGTTTCTATTTTCTTGGGTTTTAAGTTTGGGTTTAGGTAGAAGTGTGCTCTCCATCTCATTCGTCTGCAGAGGGGTTCTTTCTTCTCAATTAGGTTTCTTTTATAATCTTTCTGCGATGGTAGTGGGATGTTCTTAGTCGAATTAGTCAAAATTTGTTGATTCCATGTCGAAGGTTGTTACTAAAAGTGCTCGACACAATAGGAGCGTGTATATACTGTAGAAGATGTTGTAAAAACCTTTGGCAGAGTGCTCGATGGGAATCCAGAGCATATTATAGTTAAAGTTCGAAGACTCAACAGGTTTGATTAGACATTTTTATTACTATTTAGTTTCGTACCACACGTATTGTGTGGTACTCTTCAGATAAAATGGTCTAATGACTAAGATGTAGATACAGAGATGATTATATAAGTGGCTAGATTAGGGATAAGGAGGAATTTCATGAGAATCATTGCTTGCACAAAATCTTCAACAAGAACACTGTTAAGATTAGTTACAGTTGCATGACCAACATAAAGCTAACCATCGACGGACACAACAAGACCATCCTAAAGAAGACAACACAACAAACATCAACGCCAAATCAATGTAACTGCAGAAAACCTGACGATTGCCCTATACTTGGCAAATGCCTGACTAAGTCAGTTATTTACCAAGCTACAGTAATCACCAACGACAACAAACCCAACCAAACATACATACATACATAGGACTCACTGCAAACACATTCAAAACGAGATTCACCAACCACAAAGCATCATTCAAACACCCGAGAAAAGAAACTTTCTACTGAGCTGAGTAAACATGTCTGGGAGCTTAAAGATAAAAATGCCGAGTTAAACATTAAGTGGAGAATTATCAGGCAAGCCAAACCCTACAATAACACCTCAAACAGATGTAACTTATGCCTGTGGGAGAAATATTTTATCATCTGCAAACCTTCTCTGGCCACACTAAACAAACGTAACGAACTTGTTTCATGTAGACATGCTAATAAATTTCTTTTAAGAAACTCTGTAACATAACCTCAATGTATATTTATAACATACGGCTATAACCCTATCTAATGTTAATCCTTCCGGGATCTGTTCCATGTTCATTTTTGACAACCACTTACCAACCACAAGTGGATATATTCATGTACATACTATATCACTAAAAAACGGTTAAAAACCTTTGAATATCCAAACTAACGAATGAACGTTAAGAATTTCCAAATAATCCCTAATCTAGACACTTATATAATCATCTCTGTATCTACATCTTAGTCATTAGACCATTTTATCTGAAGAGCACCACACAATACGTGTGGCACGAAACTAAATAGTAATAAAAACGTCTAATCAAACCTGTTGAGTCTTCGAACTTTAAATATATATATATATATATATATATATATATATATATATATATATATATATATATATATATATATATATATATATATATATATATATATACGTATATGTATATGTATATATGTATATGTATATGTATGTATATATGTACGGTGTATGTATGTACGTGTGCGTGTACGTGTATGTATGTATGTATGTATGTATGTATGTTTGTGTACTAATTTGATATCTTCTAGGTAATTGACCTTGTTGCAGATGATGACATTATCAGCAACAGGGGCGGATCCAGGATTTTTCGTACGTTAGTCAAAATTTTCGTTTGTGAACATTCGGGGGGGTTTACGGAAATTTCTCCGGGGGGTATGATTAGTTATTAATACCCACATTAGATCTTTTTCGGGATTTTCGGTAAATAAAACGTGAGGTGCAAAAATGACTGTTTCGCTCAATAGCAAACACATAATACCACACGGCAAGCTTGTGATTCCAACATGGACAGCCTTTGGAAGGCCGAAAAAGAGCAAACTGGTTTTAAATCAATTTATTTAAATCAATTATCAAATCACAATTTATCACATCTGAACTAGAGATCCTATTACACCAAGCATGTGGTCTAACAAGTCAACAAGACACTGACACAGTCCATATACATTGTATGGATAATTGATATCCAAATCAAAATCTTAAACTAATATCAGGCGACAAAAACATAAACAAAATGCCTACACAACAGTATATATTGGTTTGGCTGGGTTCGCGGTATATAAGTGAAATATTTAATATTAATAAACTTTGGACCGCAGTAATATGCTAATTTCATAAACGATCAGGCCATCCGCCATGGCGCACAGATTGTTCGGTTAATACAAGTCCAAAACTATTATAATAAGAGTCAAATTTAGTTAAAATAGAATATGTTTACATTATAGCTGTACAAGACTTGTTTTTCCTTTCTCGAACATACTTCGGGATGAAAGATTCGGCACCAAAATTTCTACTGAGGCAGAAGCTCGTGTTGTCGATAGCACTCAACAGCTCTTCAACAGAACTCTTCGGTAAAGCGTCGATTCGCTTCATCAGATCAGCGTAAACATCTTGAAGATATGGCCAATCGTTTCTCTCAAACGCGGACTGCACAGTCTCGTAAATACTACAAGACATTGCAGTATATTCGCTATTTCGCTTTTATATTTCTGTGGCACTTGAAATTGTACCTTCGCGTTCAAGCTGCGATCAGAAAGGCTATAGACTGATGCATATGATCGATCAAAAAATGTAGCCAATGAGAATTCAGATATTTTTTGAATTAGCCAATTGGATAGCTTGTATACGAGCCCCTGATCCACAAACCGATCAGAACTCCCCACAGATCGATCAAAAAGCAAATTGGCCAATCGGATGGCTGGAATCAGACTACAGAGCGATCAAAACTCACGCGCAAGACCGCTGTTCTGTGACTTGATATATTATATCGAAGGCCTTGCCGCTGTATGAAACTTGATAACTGGACTACAAATTTTGAATATTAATGTCTTTGCTATGGACCGCAGTTTGAATTAATTAACTGCGCAATTTTTACCCTAGTCGCGTGATCGGTTTCACTACCCCTAGATCCGCCCCTGATCAGCAAATCTGAATTTGATGAACATCTAACGCACACCTTAATCCCATATGTGGCCACACAATATGGAAAATCAAGAAAAGTTAAAGCTACAATCACTAAGTTTTTATCTGATGTTATCTCAGCAGTAGAAAATGGAAAACATGAACAGGTTTGTCACATGGTTCTTGGGTGATGAACTGTATTAAAGGGTATTGGCAATAAAAATTAAGTTTATCTCATTCCAAAGAACTCGTCAAATGGTATGGTATAAGAAGACCTTTTACAATTTTTCCATATCTGTTTTGGTTTTGGAAATATTTTGACTAAAGACAGCTTGCTATCCGCCATCTTGGAATTATTTTCGATATGCAAAATTATGCATGTGACGACATAACCAGGGTAACGTGAAATTTTTATCTTGCCAACCTTATGACATTATGAGCTAGAAACTCGATTTTTTGTTGCGCTATTTCCATTTTAAAATTGACCCACAACATTTAAAAAGCCCTCTGTGGAAATCTGGTCACCCACGGAGTAGTTTCATCAGGTTTACCCTGGTTGTGACGTCAGTCACGTCACCAATTTCCTAGTTAATTAGACCCAATATTACAACAAGATGGCGGACAGCATGCTGTCTTTGGTTGAAATATTTCCCAAACCAAAACAAATACGGAAAAATTGTAAAAGGTTTTCTTATACCATTTGACGCGTTCTTTCAAATGAGACAAATTTATTTTTTATTGCCAATGTCCTTTAACTATGTTTGTACAAACAAGCTCATCACTCCGCCACACCATGTGTCCATTCTGTGTTTGAATTTGTTTTTGAATATACAGTATATGGTATTTGTAATTTCACAAAATTAGTCCCTATTCTTAATTCCATTTTAATCTCATTTGTACATATAGTTCTCTGATTGGTTAAAGCCAAATGTAAAACAACGGGCTGCAGTAGCAAACCAACAAGGAGCAGCCATGCATATTGGCAAGAAAAAAGTTTTGAAACTGTTGGCCAATGCTGGTACACCATATTCAGTGGAAGACATAAGAAACGTATGTGCTGGCCTCAGTGGTGCAAACTCTGATTTCTGTTCGCAGTTTGGACCGACAACCAATGCACAGGAAGTAGCTATCAAGTTGCCTATGGAATCCATTGATGATACCATTACAAAAAAAATAGATTCTTGTGAGTATACACAATACATTGCTTAATTGGTTCCTTCAATGATTATGCATTTCTGTTATTTAATTATTATATGTATTAGAAAATTATTTAACTTACAGGACCCAGTGTGGAAATGTCTTCTATGTGTATAGATAATGTTATGTACTGTTTCATTGGCTGTTCCCAGGCGCGCAACGAGAAAGAGGGGGGTGTCTGGGGGGTGACCACCCCTCCCTTTTGGGGGCATGAGGACATTTTTTAGGTCAAAAGTTATTGAGATTGTATAATATTTTGAACCAAGACCATACCAAGTCAACACTCCAACATGAGCACAATTAAAACCTGAAAGGAAACTGTGCCCACATAATTTACACTTACAGTTTATCAAATGTTTTCTCAACCCACATTAAAATGAAATGCAAAATAATAGTCTAATCTCATTTGGACCGAAATATTTCTTAAAAATAGTGATGCACTGTTAAAACATGTGATTTAAAACCTTAGTTTATATTTTGCTCAAAAGTGTCCTCAAAATGCAGGAAATGCCGAGACCCAAAGTTCAAAAATTTTCCAGGGGGGCATGGCCCAGACCTGGGTTGTCATCATCATAGTATATGATTATAGTACCATATTTTTGTAGGGTTCGAGCACATTGATGAAAGTAATGAAACCAGTGAAAATCTGAGTGAAGACCAGTGCGCCTCGTGTCTTTCTCTTGAACAAAAGGTCGAAGAGCTTCAGAACAAGAATAAGAGGTCGGAAGCTATAATGGTGGAGATGGAGGCTGAAAACAGGGCTGCAATTAGACAACTGGAACATGAACTCAAACAAGAACGGCAGAAGAACAGTAATGTAACCAATGACCTGGAAATCACTAAGAGAAAATGTGAGCAAATGCAAGTGGAAATGACAGCCTGTTCATCAAATTCAGACATCTACGTAACTGCATCATCAGTTGCAAACACTGTCCAAGCACTTATAACAGGTATTTTTGTCATAGATGATACCGTTTCTTACTGCCAGGTATATAAACAGAATATAAAAAATCTAACATCTAAAATACAACAATATTAGTTTACAATCTAAAAAAGTCTAAAACATATCTCCTAATCTAGATTAAGATATCAACAGTGATAATATTTACTTAGCATCTGATGGTAAACTATTAAAACTATTAGCACCTAATGGTAAACTCGTATTGTAGGCGTGAGAGGACTTAACAAAGTAAAAATCCTTTAAAGCGTAATGGGACTTAACAACGCAAAATCCTTTAACTTCACCGATTTCCCCCTGCTATTCCCTTTACTGCACCATTAAAATTTTCAACATTAAGTGGGAATATTGTGGAATTATTGCACAGACGTTACATCTTTTCTGAATACAGAATGATTTTAACAAATTGTATTAAATTACGTGAAGGAGCAGAGGAGACATCAAATGACCTCCAAGAAAAGACACCAGAAGTGATCACGGCAAGTAAGACTACAGGCAGAAATAAGGGGGAAACATCCAAAAGAAAACGTGTCTATAAAGACCAATGCAATTTGTCCCTCGAAGAAAAAATCAAGCATGGTGATGTGCAAATCTTGTGAGCAATGGCAGCACTTCAAATGTGCAAAGATACCAATCACCAAACATGCGGGTGAATTTATTTGCAAGTCCTGTGTAGAAAAGCCAAGTTAGACTCAATTCATTACATAGAAACACAAGGGGAAGTTTGGGAGAACGAGAAATCGCCGTGGGAAGACGAACCCGTGGGATGCGTGTTTCCACTACATTTTCGAGTTCTCCCAAACTCTCACGGGTATTTCTATAACTCTATGGAACACGGGAAAATGTTTTCTATTATTTTATTTTTATAAAATCACATTTTGAAAGTAGGTAAAACGTAGGAGTAAAAGTAGTGTGCTGCAGTGTTGAAATACACATCGAAACATAGTAAGGTTTGAGTACTGCCGAAATTATTGAATGTATTTTTCTAACGTTTCGAGCCCTTCAAGGCCCTTCGTCAGTAATTTCGGCAGTACTTAAACCTTACTATATTTCGATCTGTAAAACGTAGGAAATTAGGTTCATTTATTAAAATCGTGAAAATGTAAATTCTCCTTACTCACGCAAAAATCACTCACAGCTATCAATATGACTGAATTATGACTGAATCGAAATAATTTTAAAGAAATAACGAAGATAAGTTTTTATTAAAACAATTAGATTATTCACTCTCAATTTCTATGAGGCGATAGTGAACTATCCACTCATATATAATTGTTAATTAGAAACATGACTTTTAGCCAATAAGAACACCTTTTCAAAATGTTATTTTATAATGACGCTTAATAAATTTTTACTGGTAATACAATGTTATTTTTCAACCCATTCCTTTGTCTGCTTGGGGAGTAGACAGAGTTTACGCCTCTTAACAGCACGATGTAGATAAAAGAACTGATGCATTTGTGGCATTGCACAAACATTCCTTTTAGTCTGCTGGCCCATACAAAGGTCTGCTCAGCTGCCATTGAATTATACTCAAGTGGAACTTTACCTTCTGGGTTGTAGATTGTTTTGCACTTCTTGTCTTTGTGATTGCGAATGTGCAGTCTGTCAATGACTTTGATGATGCTTAGCCACATTTTGTTTAACGGAAATTGAAAAGGAAGATCCAACTTCGCAACTAATTTATTTTTTTCTCACGATGATTCATCCAGTCTGATGAATGTACTTAATACTGAATTGCTCAAGCTGTCTGAATGGTTCAATGCTAATAAATTATCGATAAATATTAAGAAATCCAATTATATGATTTTCAAACAAAGACAGAAAAGACAAACACTAGATTTACAATTGGAGATAAATAATCATAAGATTAATCGGGTGAAAGAGATGGTTTTCCTTGGTGTGATTCTAGATGAGAATATGTCTTGGAAACCCCATATTTCCCATGTTGCTCGTAAAGTCTCCAAATCCATTGGAATTATTTTTAAATCAAGTTTTTGTCTTTCCAAGTCTGCTTTGTGAACCTTATACTTCTCTCTTATATATCCATATTTGTATTATTGCGTTATTGTATGGGGTTCAACGTATCCATCTAACCTTAATCGCATCATATTACTTCAGAAACGTGTGATTAGAATAATTAATAGACAGGCATTTGATGCGCATACTGACCCTTTTTCTAAAATTTGAAAATATCTATTTATTATATTTAGGCAAATTTATGTATTTGCTTCGCAATAATTTATTGCCGCATAGTTTTGATTATTTTATTACACCCATTGGTTCCGTACATGGATATTATACAAGAAGTTCTAATCTCTTGTATGTACCTTTTTGCAGAACCAAACTTAGACATTGACCCCAGATATTCGCAATGCTTCATCTATTTACTCATTTCAGCGAAAACTTAAAAAATATATTTTCTCTTGTCTCTAAAACTAAAATTATTGTTTCGTACTTTTTAGTTTATACATTTGCTACTTTGTTTCATACTATAGTTGTGTCGCTCTTGAACCGAGTGTAATACTTATTATAACTATCTAACGAGGTAGCCCATAATCACATAAGCCTTATGGCTTCTAGTTGGGTTACCTCGCCGATTTTCAATAATTATATTTAACTTTGTAATTATTAATTTATTTATTTTCTTTAAAAAAGTGGTGAAATAAATTGAATTGAATTGAATTGAATTGAATGGCACATATTGTCATATGCCAATATTGTTTTAGCCATCATGGACAGAACGTCATTTGCAGGAACTCCAGCATCCAAGTGTGGCTTGAATTTTCGGTAAAGCCAAAGAATACTCACAAGAAAGGCTTGTGTTGGTGATTCTGACCCGTAAGAAAAATTGTGATGAATTTCTAATACAGGTGTCACCGAGGATATTTTGTATTTTCCTTTGGATTACCTTTTCGGCCGAAAATTTCATCTTCATAGACATTTTTGTTATTAAAGGTGACGGAAATGGCGTCAAAGTGGGAATCTGTAAAGAGGTTTTAATATATATCGACAGATTACTGCTGATGACGTCTGACTTCCGTCAACTTCAACAGCAAAAAAGTCTATGAAGATGAAATTCTCGGCCGACAAGATACATTACAATTTTTCTCAGGAGAATCCAAAGATTAAAAATATGTAAAATCTCCACAGACGATATGTGCGCTTTGAGTAGCGAGGAAAAGACAAAAAATGATCACTAAAACAGTTTTGGTCATACTTTGTCGTTGAATATAAAAGCGTCGTAAATCAAAACACCGCGCGACAGGTTTGAATAGATTTTGGGACAAAGAATCAATTAGGTTCGTCACATCATGCCAATACCATATACTGTGGCACATGTTTCCATTTATTGTTTGATAACATATACTTGGGTAATGTTAGTTAGTTTGAGTGGTCAAGCTATTATATATTTCGATAAATAGAGCAGCAACCAATTATCTAAGGTGTGTATTCAAATCCACATAACAAAATAACGAACAAAAACCTGTTCTATTTTTTAAGCAGCAACAGTGTACCTTAATAACCTACCTGTATAATGGCTGCTAATACTCAATATGGCCTCCTCCACTGACTATAACAAATACTCCCCTGGACCAACTTTGCAAGGTTCTTCTACCACCGGTATCCTTATTGCAAGTTGTGGCAACTACCTCTGAGCACTGTTCAACGAACTCAGCGTTGTTTTTGATAAATTCAGTTGTCCCTATGTAAATTTTAATTCATGCCTAATTATAAACGAGGTAAAAGGATGAAAATAGATGTCCACAAATTCTCAATTTTATACTGACTTACCTTGGAATGTGGTCGTATTTGCAGAAGTATTGGGACCTTGAGGCAAAGTTGCAAGTACGTTATTCAACGTTTCATCTACGGACAAGGCATCTTAAAGTTTGAAGATAAATTATCGATAGTTATATAATGAAACACATATCTCTTGTTGTTTACAATACCTTTCAAAAATTTAACATTGCCACCACAATATTTGCAAATTCTACCTGTTTCACTGACACTCCTGTCCTTCTCCAGTCCACAGTGCTTCAGGAATTCGTGCAATACGCATGGAATCTTTGCTTGTGCTGCTATAGTGCAATGCTATGTGCAGAATGCCTTCCCTCGTTCTGGGGAGAGGGGGCAGATATCTGGGTAATTGATGGCTTTGCGAAAGCCTTCAATCTGAATTGGAACTTTCCACATACAGTGGGAATACTTCAACTTCCAATTTCCATCTGCCACATAAAGACTACTACAACCTAAAAAATTAAATATAAAAGTGTTGTCTGTGTAGGCAGTGTAGCATCCTGCCAAAATAGTTTTGAGAAGTTCTAATGTTTTGAGCATTTCTAAGTCTGATTGGCTAATTTTTTGTCGTAATTATCCCATTCCAAACTTTAACATGCACGTTTTATTTCACTTGATGTTTAATCTCTTGAAAACATTAGAACTCCTCAATATTATTTCGGCTTACATGTGTTCACGTGATTCCCATTGTAGCTCTGCTATAAACACGCGTGACCACATGTGAGTTGTTTACTAATTTCTCCTGATGAAGGGCCTTCGCTCGAAACGTCGAGAAGATTTTTCTCTGTTTTTCAGGCCAACGTGACTTAACCCTGGTTATATTAACATTTTACAGGTTTTGGTTAAATATTTAACAGAGGGAGGATTTAATAAGTTCATAAATTATTTATTAAAAATTTGTGTGACTGCCCCGGTTAGGGATCGAACCCTGTATAAGGTCTCTGGCTTAACGTACAAGCACTCTTACCACTGAGCTACTGAGACATATGGCCAGAATTGTGTGACTGTCCTTAGCGTGTGTCTCAGTGGGTCAGAGGTTAGCACTGGTATGCTAAGCCAGAGACCTTGGGTAATTCGATTCCCGGTTGGGGCAGTTAAATAATTGTTTAATAAATACTTTGCGAGATTTTGATTCGTAAAAACTGAAAGCATAGCTAAAACATCTAATATTGACATCTACATTAATCAACAATTATTCTTTAGTTACCTTTCTTTTCACATCCTGGAGAGCATACATGCAAATACAAGTTTTCACATCTTAATTTTTCCACATACTCCATTGCATGCGTTTCTGATCCCTGAAATACACCCGTCGCAGATGAGAACACCCAACTATTTCGAATCCCAAAATCAGCCAGTTCCTCCTCAGCTCATGTTTCCAGTAACTTTGGGCTATGGTCTTACTAGATATTTCTCCACAAATTTTACCTTAACAAAGTGTGAATGTATTATTAAATATGCAAAGTATATTTGTTCTCGCGCCTAATTAGTCATCTGAAAATTCTACACTGTTAAGTTCATGTGTTCATAAGAAATAATTGTTTTGGCACACATTTTTTTTAATTTTATTATTAAAAAATCTGAATGCCAGCTAAAAGCTGAATTGTACAGAGTTTACATTTAAGACACACAGTAAAAGGTAAATATAGAATATTATATGACTAGAAATTATGGTAACAAAGAATCATTATAAGCTACTATACTTGAAGGAATGAAAGTATTATAAAATCTATTAGTTTTACACTGGATTAGATTGATATGTTTGTCATTACGTAAACTATAGGTACGCAAATCTTCACGTTTCTTAGGGATCAGTTCGTTCAACTTATGTTGTGGGTTTAAAAGTTTCTTAAAGTATGATTTACATAATTTATTTCTTCTTTGAGAAAGTAATGGTATGTCATTTACTTCCAATGCTGAGCGGTATGACAAATGGGGACATATTATACGTAGAGCGCGTTTCTGTATTCTTTCAATTTCTTCCTTTAAGTAGTTAGGGGAGCTGAAGTTCCAAACTTGGCATGCATACTCAAGCACAGGCCGTATACATGTAGTATAAACTTGAATAAGGGAGCTCTCCCCAACACCGCTGCGTTTGAGTACTCGGAGAAAGAAGAGTCTCTTTGATGCTTTGGATACTATGTGTTCAATATGTAAGTTCCATGTAAGATCCGACGAAAATTGAAGTCCAAGGAGTATTGCAGATAAGACTAGAGATATACAGTGATCTTTGATGAATGAAGGTTGAAGATTAGGTTTCTCTTTAGCGAACGAGCTAATTAGTTCTTTGCACTTGGAGTGGTTAAGCACCATATCATTCTCCGTACACCATTGATCAATTTCATTAATAATAGATTGTAAAGTCCCTTGGCTACTTTTTCCGATTGATTCTGAAAGACTAGTGTCGTCGACATATTTCCATCTGTCTCTATAATAAATGGCTAAGTCATTGACCATAATGAGGAAAAGGAGAGGGCCAAGAATTGTACCTTGCGGGACACCTCCATTTACCAGGGACCAATCAGATAGTGCAGAATTCAATTTCACTCTTTGCTTTCTTTGCATAAGGAAATCAATGACCCAGTTTATCAATAGTTTGTCGATATTAAGTGATTTCATTTTTTTAATTAGAATTTTATGGTTAATTCTGTCAAATGCTTTACTAAAATCAAGCAGAAAAACTCGAACAGTTTCGCCATTGCCATCCGTATTTGAATACCAACAATGGAACATGCTAATGAGTGCGTCCACTGTAGAACAGCCTTTTAATGATCCAAATTGCCTTGGGTCCAAGTTAGGATGAATTGCGTCCATAATCCATTCAAATGGAAAGGATTCAAGAATCTTTGACAGCGTAGCTGTTAGAGATATAGGTCGCAGGTCAGAATGTATATCTGTGACTGGGGATGTCTTAGCGCCGGGAATAACATTTGCTTCCTTCCACTGCTTTGGGGCCTGTGCCTGGTTGATTGAAGCGTTAAAAATACTTCTAAGGTCAAGATGGCGGATTTCACTGATAGTCGCTCCGACAATGATTTCGAATATCGTGTTAGTAAAGCAATTGAGGAGGACAAAGAAGAGCAAACACAAGCGATAAACCTAAACTCTGTATCTTTGTCAAATTTAAAACTATCATGGAGCGGTGATTATCAATCTTTGAAGGATTTTGTGAAGGAAAAATTAAATATTACGGGTGAGTGGACTTCACCTGGTGGAGAGAAGAAACAATTCACCACCGATAAGGTTGTAATATCTTGGTGGAAGAATAAGAAATACCTAGCAATAAACGGTGAAAAAGCTAGAGGTATCATGCATACTCTACTGACATTTATTGATGATAATTATAATGTGAATACTACCGAATTGGTCTCTGGTGAAGACAAGAAGCCCTCATGCCGTTGTCGATGTGGTGAGGTTCAAATCGATATCGAAGGAACGAAATTGGATTTAGTGATAGCAGAGGCTAGGATCAAAGCAAATGAAGCAATGATCTCGAAAATCCGCCAAGATAACGAAGTAATGATATCCGAATTCCGTCAAGAAATGAACGAAAGTCTGAATAAATTAGAGAGCTGTCAAAATAAAACGGAAGGTGATAAAGTCGGCTTTAAACAAGTAGGCGGCATTGGAGATGCCTGCAATGGTGAACAACCCTACCAAAGTCGAATCGAAGCCATTTCGGAGCTTGTTTCTTCCCTACAACGCGATATAGAGATAAATAAATGCCAGTCTCAGGAAAGGGATGAGAACTACAATAAATTATCTTCATTAATAATATCTTCTCTTTGTAAAATCGAAGACCTCATTAAAGAGTCAGTCATGAAAGAAGAATGTCCTGGTTCAATTACTTCAAACAATACAAACTCACGCACAAATACGCCTAATCGCCCTGAAGTCGGCACTTCACCTTCCAAATTGAGTTCAACAATTGACGAGACAAATGTTAATTTTGGTAAATCTTTCCATGACCAATTACAAGACTATAGGAAAAAACAACATGTCAGTAATAAGATAACTCATCCAATGACTAATGTCATTGTAAAATCATTGTAAAGCGCTTTTAAATATTTAACATAATTTAAGCGCTGTATAAATATTAAATATTATTATTATTATTACAGGTTCTGAAAGCTCCATTGAAAAGGTATTTAGAATCCAATTTGGCAGAGAATCTGGACCTGGAGCTTTATTGGATTCAACATCAATCGCAGAGATAGAATATGAAACGGTAAGTTCTTCCATAGATAGTTTATCCGTATTTGAAAGTGGCGGCAACGATTCAGTAGTGGCTAAGAATACTTTATTAACTTCAAATGCCAATTCCGTTCCTTGCAATATAGTTCCCTCGACCTACACGGAATTAAAACCCGGCTTCAAAGAATAGCCTGCTAAATTTTTAATAGCACTCCACCATTTCCTAGTCTTCGAGTTTTTTAAATGGTTCACCTGAGAATTGAAGTATTTAGACTTGGCTTGTTTTATGTCTAGAATTACCTTATTTCTTAACTTGTTATATTCGGTTGTATTTCCAACGGCAAAGGCCTTTTGTTTTTGGGAGATGAGAAGTTTTATCTGAGGGGTAATCCATGCTTTGTCTCTACAATGAAGTTTGACAGCCTTTTGGGGGAGGATTATTTCCAATCCCATAAGAATGATATCGTAGAACAGATCGCACATTTTTTGACAAGAGGGTAAATGAGAAAGTACATTCCAGTCGAGATCTACAAGAAATCGTCCAAAAGCTTGCATATTTGATGGTTTCTGCTTTCTGACCCAGACTTCTGAAATGGTATTAGGGCGTCGGTGAATACTAAGCGGGTGTAACAGGACTGACATGTGGTCTGATTGTCCTATGAGAGGGAGTACTTCAGAATCTTTATACCAACGCTTCATATTGGTGAATATTAAATCCAAAGTTGCATTTCCACGGGTGGGTGTCCTCACAATTTGTTAAAGTGATGTATTTCTGCAAAGGCGTTTGAAATCAAACTGATTAAAGTCACCCATGACAATTACTCCTGCTGTGGGGTAAGTGGCAAAAATTTTGTCCAACGAGGTTATTAGATATTCATATAGCTCGTTGTTATCAGCCAGTGGTGGATGGTATACAACACCAACAATAATGCAGGAAAGTTCCCGGGGAAGTCGATATGGTCTAAGCTTTAGCCATAGACACTCATGATTTGCGCAAAATAAGTCAGGAAGAGTCACAAATGGGATGGTGGATTTTACAAAAGCACAAACTCCACCCCCACGTTGACCAGTACGGTCTTTCCTAACTAGGTTAAACCCATGAATGCTTATACAACTGTCTGGGATATTTGAATTGAGCCATGTCTCTGTTATTCCTGCAAAATCTACTCCATTTCTTCGAATGACAAAGTCTAAATCATCCACTTTATTAAATATGGATCTTACATTGGAAAGGAAGAAATTTGGAAAACTAGGCACTAGCCTTGGGGATATTGTGTTTTCATTATTTGCATTAGTCATTGTGATTTAATTGTTAACCAGGGTATTTATTAAATTAGCTGGGTTTGACTCATTACGTCGCTTCGATAAAATGCTACGGTGATTTCTGCGAGACTGGACAATGGGAATAGACTGCTTTTCTTTACTTCTATCTAGAAAGGGTAGGTTATCCAAGGTGGTTGGTATTTGGTGGTCGCTAGGTTGATTAAGGACGTTACAAAATTTCCGATAAGAACGGTTTATAGGAATGAATTTAATGGATGGGGAATGCTCATCAGTGGTCAAGGGTAATGGTACTGGTACTGCGTCATCGGTGGACGTCGGTTTATATCCATTGGGGTGGGAAGTTGTTGAAATCTGACTCCAGTTTCTTCGATTCTTTGCAGTTTTAACTCCACTTGGTTTAACAACGACTTGAGGCTTTGCAACGGTCCTAAAAAAGGCGGGCTTTCGTGATGACTGAAATGGTAACTCTGTTGGGGGTGGTTGGTTTTGTGAAGGAAATCGCACATTGAACCTTTCGAACAACTTCCCTTTCTTTTCAAGAAAGGGCACGGGATCAAGTGTTTTGGTTTAGGAAGGGTCTCACATACTTCGTTTCTATGGTTAGGCTTCAAATGGGAGAAATCACAATTTTGTACTCTGCCTCAGATTATTAGACATGCCTTAACTGTCATAAGAGTTTAAATGATGTGAACAATAAAGTACCATGTCCAGTCTTGTCAGTACCATGTCCATTCTTGTCAGTACCATGTCCACTCTTGTCAGTAGGGATAACTCCACCAGCATGAATATTGCCTGAACTTTCGGTAAATTGTACTTCTAAGAAGGCAAATTCAAGGATATTTTTGAGACAAAAGAACTAAGTAGTGAAATTTTGCTTTCCGGATTATTCCGTTACTGGAATAATGTGCTTGTCTCCAGGAAAAATTAGCCGTCTACTTTGTTAATCATGATATTGATCTTGCATGTTTTTACTTGCATATTGGGTACTAAGTAAATAAACTCCTTTCTAAGTTTGTTTCATTTATTTATTTATTAACTTTACAACCATGCAAGAATGCAAATATACAGTAAATAAAGAGTGCAACATATTTGAACATGATTGAAGGAATGATCAACAGGACACGAGTCCCATGTTTCATTTTATACAATTCTCTGTGCAGTCCAACAGGTCCTTCCAGTTTCTTCCTTAATGTTTCCCACTCTTATTTTTATGAGATGCTGAATGTAAAAGGATTTTTATGACAAAAACATGTGGATTTTACCTTTACGTAAATAATACAAATGACCGATAAGCTAATCAATTTGGATTATTTGTAGTTAGATTATTTAAAGAAAAACATTGTTATTTATTAAAAACCTTGAGATGGTTTACATTCAAATACAATACACTCTTACAGGGATTATTTGGCAAATGCAGTATTTCAGATAAGGCATTACTTATAGGTAAAGGTAAAATTTGCACTTCGTTCACATTTGGCACCATGCACAGATTTGCGCATAAACTCAATTTTACGTTTTGGTCTGCAGAAGTTAACTCGCATAAAAAAGATCGTTATCAGCCAACAATTTAAGAAAATAAAGTAATAAGCATCTTGGAGAGATTTAGGTTAATAATAAACGAGAAAAAAACAACATTGGGGGGATCTCGAATGATTTACCTTTGCTGGAGATGTGTCGGCGAAAATATTCAATCTCATTTTGGAAAACCTCGTTGTAGGTTTCCGCAAAGCCGCTAAACGATACCCAGTAATGGTTTCTACAGGATAAAAACAGACTCAGTTTAAGGACATAATTACAATATAATTCTCAGATATACACCTCAAACACGGGAAACTTACCCAAGACTTCGTATCCATTTATAAAGGCTTTTCTCCATATATGTCACATTGCTCACTTCAATTAAACTTGGTGTCAACAATTCGTCACAGAAGTGACTTCGCGTTTCATTCGAATACTGCGAAATCCCATATTTAATACGGCATCTGCGACACTCGAGGGTAATCTTGCTAGCGGGTATTGGTCCACAGTGTCCATAAACTATGGCTTCACTGGGGAGATTATGCATAGACAACACTTTCGCAGGCTAAACAGTGTCTCGTATCTATAGCGGCCTGTTTCGGTAAAGCACCAAAGAGATGTGGTTAGGTCAAGTTGCAATTTCATAAATTCTGGACGGTAATCTTCCAGGAATTGAATGTATGACATCGATTCGGAAGGAGACACAGTAAAGCCTTGTTGCTTCAGAATGTCAGAAATAAACATGAAGCGAAGAGGGACTTCAGATCCACTTGGAATCATAGTATAAGAGGCAGGAATGTGAGCGGAGAGTAGTTTTAGATACGTCAGTGCAATTAACGATACTGTTGTGGAGATAAGGATGGCTTGGTTTTCACTCAGTTCGATTTCCATATCCACGATTGAAGCCATTTGTATTTTTACAATGCGCTCAAAGGCGGCATTGATTTCATCTTGTAGTTTTTTCTTGGCCGCAGCTTTCGTTTGAAACGCCTCAGGCAGGAAGCATTGCCCCAGTCGTTGTCTCTTCATTCTTATACCAATTCGCAATGTGAATAAGGTTTCTCGTGGAGAAGTGAATGAGGTTCACGTAAAGACGTCAAGGCAAGAGCACAGTGAGACAAAACCGCAATGTGACGCTATTTTTATTTGCCTGACAGACCATCATTAGTTAACACATTAGGTGTTAACATTTTGTGATCCCTGCCGCGGCGAGATTATAACACCCTAACCTTTGGCGCCGTCGGAGCGGAATATTTATATGTGCGCAAACAGAAAATCGGTTTCCGGTTACCGATCAAACACTTATCTGCATTCACTTTAGTCTCCTTCGCAGGCCTTCTTATGGCTCAACGTTTATGCCCCAACCAAGGAGTGTTGGGGAGTGTTTATATAGCGAGCCATAAGAACGTCTGCGAAGGAGACTACATTCGCTTGTGATATGAATAGAAAGAACATCACAGCGCGCGCGCTTTCGAAGTTTCTGTTTGGCGTGGAATTGTAATTATATAATAACGCTACCCGATTAAGATAAAGGTCATATCATAGACTTTATTACAATCCTTAGTACGTTAGTACGGCAGTACTAAGGCTATATCATAGACTTTATAGTCCTTAGTACGTTAGTACGGCAGTAACAAGGCTATATCATAGACTTTATAGTCCTTAGTACGTTAGTACGGCAGTACTAAGGCCATATCATAGACTTTACAGTCCTTAGTACGTTAGTACGTTAGTACGGCAGTACTAAGGCCATATCATAGACTTCACAGTCCTTAGTACGTTAGTACGGCAATACTAAGGCTAAAAAATAAAATCACAGTCCTTTATAGTACGTTAATACGCAGTTTAGTTAGGACCCTCAAAAAGCTTAACATGTTGGTACTAAGCACAAATAATTAAAAACTGAGGCTATATATGATAAAGGTAAAAACTGAGGCTATATATAAAAGCCTTGTACTAATAATAGACGTTAAGTCCGTCGAAAAGCTTAGTACGTTGGTACGCATACTAAGCCAAAATAAGTAAAAACTGATTCCTAAACCAGGCATCATGTATAACAGCTTAGGCCATTTGTGGGGTGAGCTCCCCATTTTAAAATCCGATAAACAATTGTTTTCGGGTAGTTTTGTAATTATCGCAAATAGTCGTTTCAGAAATCTCAGAAAATATATGTCCCTGGGAAAAATGTTCAATTTTCCTGACCCCATGCATGCAGACCCACCTAGCAGGGTTTGCAGCGATGCTGCTACTGTATACAACGACTTGCTAGCCTGTGTGCAGACATTCCACCCGAAAAGGTGGCGAGTTCCTCTCCGCCTTTTTTGGTGGAACGTCTGCGTGCAGGCAGGTGACGACTTGCTGACTATTGCACACCCAGATTAATTGAATATTAAAATAACTGTCATATTGTTTTCGCAATTTGATTGCATTAATTTTCTATGTAGCTCTGTTATTCCAACGGCAAACCTCCCTCACAAAGCTAAAAAGGCACGGCTGCAAAGTTACTCCTTGAAAATCACCTATGCTGCCTTAGAAGGAGGAAAAATAAAGAATCCTACCAGGCAGATGTACATTCTAATTAATGATGAAACAGTACATTCGAAAACAATGTGAGGAGGAACTGAAAAGCTTATTGAGGATTCTGCAGGAACAAGAGGTCTGTGTACGAATGTTTTACATTATATATAATTAGACTCCGTTAAAGTCGGCAAGGGAGTATATAGAAACAATTAACGTCATTCCCTTTCTGTGAGATCGGTTGGAGATGGTCAAGATTTGCCGTATAATCCATTAAATCTCCCCCCCCCTTTAGCTACAAGATTTTCTAATAGTTAATAAATTATAATCCCCCCCCACCCCCCCATCCAACCATCTCTATTAATCACCTCACATAATTTATGTCATGACTCATGTGCATGGGACTAACAGTAAGCATTTGCCATACTCATCTCTGGCAGATGAACATTAAGTTATCATTAAAACCGTAAAAGATCTTTTAAACACTGCGGAGAGGGGTTATTTAATTTCAGGACATGTTGGGGACTTAATAGGGATGGGGGCTTATTATAAATCATAGATTTCATCGTGAACTCTAAATTTATGGATTTATTACACAATTTTACTGCTGTTCTACCGTACAAAAACAACACCACTTATACTGATAAATCAGTTGGTTCTCCATTGAATCTCTTGTTAACCATTAATCCAGACCGGGCTATTTCTGTTGTCAGGAAGCCCGGGGTGTGGCCGAATCGACCTCCACCGTAATTTCGTCATTATTAACCCTATTTCAACGAAACTTGGCAATAATACTTGTTATCCAAAACTGTACAAAGTTGTGTACTAGTTAGTCCCAAATCTCTGTTGATGTCATAATGACGTCACTAAACATGTTATTTGGTATGTTTTTTTACCACTGTAAAATATTTCTCGTATTTTAATAGAAATAGGCAACCAAGAAAGGTAATCGGAACAAAAATGTTTGGAATGTATAACATAAAAAGTAATTGAACTTTTGACGTCACATGACGTCATCATTGTTTCATTCTTTTTTAAGTTAATGTAGCAAATCTTATTGATTTACAGAAATATTTTTATTTGTAAATTTCCTTCGAACTAGTATGTTATCTCCGTTATTTGCATATGATGACATAGTAATGACGTCACAAATATCAAAGTTGACGTCATAAGGGGCATTGAGAAAAACAATGGTAGTGTGTGTCTCTTGCCACCAAAATGTTAAATTTAGTCGTAAATGAACAAAAGAAAGCTGCAAACAATTTTTCGTTGAGAATTTTTTTGTTATGAAATTTGTTCACAACAAAAAGCTAAAACGAAAGATTTATAGAAACCATGTTACCATGACAACTAAAGAAAGTCTCATATCTCCTTAAGCTACGTTTACACACTGCGATTATTTGGGCCGATTTCTGGTTTAGACAACAGGACCGTTCGTGTTCTTGACTTCTCCGTTCTCACCCTGTTGATTTCAGCTAACCTGTCGAGAGAATACAATTTATTTTTCCTTTCAACTAAGAAATAATTGCCAACTTATTAATTCGTGTTGTAGAATTAAAACAAATATCACAGCAATGCGACCGTCCAGACGATCGATTATTCTTGAATTTTAATTAAGCTTAACCTGTCAATCAACGATTTCAGCCAATGGGAATTTGGCGTTTGTCAGGGCACGGGAAATGCAACTTCAACGACATTGTCCACAGTCCCTCCTTTTCTCTCCCGTGCGCCGTCTTCAGGAGGGACTGGGTACAGTCTAGTCTTTGAGTAACTTGTGAAACAAAGACCTTCGTCTCATTGCATTCCATGTTAATGAAATGGTTTTGAGAGCTTGTTTTATTGGATAGTTAACACGGCTGTTAACTTCGACCCAGAACCTTTATATGGGCAAATTCTATAAATAAAAGTTGATGTAAACATAAAATCGGTATCAACAGAACAGTCTAGAAATGTTCAGCTGAAGGAGAAAACATGATTTGATTTTATTTTATTTCAGTATTCATTTGAACATGTCTTTTGGCCATGTTTCCTGCGTTGGACTGTCGACATATTATCACCATTATCGTTATCATTATACATATCATCATTATCATCATCATTATTATTATTATTATTATTAGTACTATTATTATTTATTATTATTATTATCATTATTATTATTATTATTTTTAATTGGTTAGTATTATACTGTAACAATCAATATTCAATAGTCTCCTTTAGATACTTTGTTTAGTAGGTACTATACCAATCTCGTTCGCAGAGCCCACATTCCCCTTACCCAGCGGGCGGGAAACGAGAGGCTCGGGATAATCCATTCACGCCATCACAGGATTCTTGTTATCCGGAAGAAGAGTTATATAGAGTTCACTGTGTTCATCAGCCAATGAAATATCGATATGAAACGGATTATCCCAGAGTCTCTCGTTTCCCGGGTGGGGAACGTGGGTTCTGGGAACGAGATTGGTACTATACCTGTTTGACTGTCAACATTATCACCATTATCGTTATCATATATATCATCCTTATTATTATTATTATTAGTACTATTATTATTTATTATTATTATCATTATCATTATTATTATTATTATTATTATTATTAATTGTTAGTATTATACTGTGGCAATCAATATTCAATAGTCTCCTTTAGATACTTTGTTTAGTACTATACCAATCTCGTTCGCAGAGCCCACATTCCCCTTACCCAGCGGGCGGGAAACGAGAGGCTCGGGAAAATCCGTTCACCCCATCACAGGATCTTGTTATCCGGAAGAAGAGTTATATAGAGTTCACTGTGTTCATCAGCCAATGAAATATCGATATGAAACGGATTATCCCAGAGTCTCTCGTTTCCCAGGTGGGGAACGTGGGCTCTGGGAACGAGATTGGTACTATACCTGTTTGGAAGTGGTCTGTCGGTGAGGATCCACCTCTTGGTTATTTCGCAGGTGGGCAAGTAATTCTTGAACAAAGAGTAATAAATAGAACTCTTTCCCATGATCAACTCTTACTTGATCGAACAAGCCTTCCTCGAGTATAATACGTCTGTAAATGTGACAAATTAAGTGAGTTATTTGTTTTTATGACAATAATACATATATGGCTTAAAAAGTTCACGTTTCCTCTTACACGCACACATATATATGTTAGTAAAACTAAATTCCCAAAACGAATCAATTCAACTCATGTTTAGTTTAGTCAGACAAACCGTAGATAGTCAACTTTATTTTCACACGTAGCCCATTCTGACCTAAACGGTTGGTATATTAAGGGGACCTGCATTTCACAGATAAAAATGACACAACTATAAACATTAAATAGCCTGTTTGCAAACTCTCAAAGCAGATAAACAGAGCCTTCGCCGACTCCGTGGCAACTATGGACGTCCTTCTCCAGCGGGTAAACCCCCAAACATGCACTTGATCAAATAAGCCAATATTATGAACTGAAAAATTATCTAAACAAAACACAATTATAAAACAAAGAAATGAAACTTTCGTAACGACCACTAATACCTCAACCTCGTACCCAGGCTTTTCACCCGCCTCGCCGGACTCGCGGAGCGAAAACCCTGGTAGACGCTGGTCACGCGATCTGCTAAACGATTTTGTGTCAGGGGAGGGGTGGTCGAAAACACGTTGAGTTGAAGCCAACAAATTATAATAAAAATGGCGGATCAGTCGAGGTGTGCGTTCGAGCCGATGGTTTTCCTTCGAAGTCATCACGTTGCTGTTACTACAAGCGTGTACTGTAATGTTATTTTACGGCCCAAGCAAGTGATTTGTATGGAAAGTTTATTTTTGGGTGGAGATGTTGTTGCAGTTCTCCCTGCGGGCTATGGAAAATCTTTAATTTTCCATCTGTTACCAATGTTGTTGTTCGCCAAAGAATGCCATCGCCGAGGAATTGCGACTCAAGTAATTGATATGGAAAGCGATTCGTTTTCTGCCGTTTCGGTTATCGTAACGCCATTAAATTCGTTAATCCATGACCAGATCAGACGGTTATCGTCGGCGGGATTTAGAGCATCAATTTTCAACGTAAAAAGCCAAGGAAGTATTGGAAATACAAACGAAGTTGAAGAGCTTCAATGTGATTTTCAGCTGTGTGATAAGGATAAACTTAAGGACGCTCAACACAACTTTGTGTTTACTCACCCGGAATCATTCTTGTCTTGCAAATTTGGTAGAGAATTATTACACAGCAAGCTGTATCAAGATAGAGTGTGTGCCGTAGTGATCGATGAAGCACATTGTATTCTGGAATGGAAAGTACTATAAAGTACTAAACATTTATATATGCTTTTAATTTAAAAATTGTAATGGAGAATGCCTTGGTATCAGATAGCCACTTATAATATTACACTTATTACTAAAAGTTACTATCGCAAGTGAAGTTCTGCCTCAAATGGCACAAAAACCTCAAGCCTACTCCACAGGCAACTCTATGCCAGTCTGTGGCCAATGCGACACCCCCCTTGCCTACTCCAACCAAGATTGCCCACTCCACCCGAGTTTGCCCACTCCACCCAAGTTTTTCTCACCTTTTCACCATAAGAGCCCACAGAGTTGCCTGCAAAGGATTGAGGCTGGAAAGTCCAAAAATTTAATATTAATTACAATGGACAGAGTATTTACACATTTCGTCTATATTTTTTAATTATAAAATTGAAAACTACAAGTTACTATAACTTATCGCTTGACATGACCTGATATGGCAAGAGTTTTGACAGGATATACACACATTAATATACAAATATTAAATAATCATGCCTCTTGCTCTAATTCTGTGGCAAAACTGTCAATGCAATTCCAAGTGCTTAATATGTTTTGACAAATCTAGAGCTTTACGGGTAATAAAATTATACAGCAATGTATCAATTGAGCCCATCAGATTATTTTGCAGAATTTGTATAAGTCAAAATACACACACGCAGATGGTAGTGTACGTCTGATCAGAATGCTGATCAGTGCAAGCACAATGAACCTAAACCAATATAAACCTAAAAATAGAAGAAAACAACTGTAAAATCTCCTACCAAGAAACACAGTCCTAGAAACTGATATCTTACCTCGACAAGATAAACTCTCCTCGCCGAAAACAGGCATTGCCAGTTCAAAAAATCCATCGCCATCGTGGTGTTGACCAACTTCAAATGTACATGCAATTTAGCAGAGCAAATCCTTCTGGCTTATGTGATGTAAGTTGTAGGAAGAAGAAACTTCCTACGTCACAAAACGTCATAAGATGGTCAACAAATAAACTCTCAAAATCAAGATTTTGTTGACTATACATAACTCGGCAAAGAGGTCTGGACATGAGACACAGGCAACCCATGTCAAGATTAGTGTGCTGCTTTCAGCAGCAATTACAGAGATTTCAGTGTTTTAGAAAATAATTAGGGGTGACAGTATGGGATAACTTCTTCACGTAGGCATTTTTTAACATTATAAAACCTTATTATAATTGTTTTATATGTAATAAAAAGAATATTACACAGCAAAATATGAATTTTATATTGCTGTGGAAACATCATTAAATTCCATCACTATGCTCATTTGTAATATATAATTTTCACCACTCAACTATGACATTTGTATGTTTTTGGCACCACCACCACAATTATTCACTGAAGTGGAGCTGAATACTGGTTGACACCACATAAACACCTCATAAACAATGTTTATAAGTATTCCTAATTTCCCATTAAATATATCAGTTTCATGCAAGATAAGGTCACTCGGCTTGGCATACTCAATATCTATATTTGGCTAAATATTTACTCAGCACTAAAAAAAACAGTTACAACTTTTGGATATATTCATGGCTACAAAAGTCCAAAGAAACATACCTCAGAACACTGTTCCACTCATTTTGGTAACTTGTCTTGTTATTCTACCACAACAGCCTTGTTTGACAATGGAATCTCTTTCTTCGCTAAATAGAGCAAAACTGGTCACCATTTTGTTTTGCTCGGATGTAAATAATGCAAGATTATCACCAATCATATTGTGTAATATGTTAACCAAAGCAAGCTTGGTATGTTGTGTGCAGCCTTTCCACATGTTCCCGTAGTTGCACTTACAGCAACTGCAAACAAAGCTGATATAAAGGACATAAAATATTCTCTTGGGTTAAAGAACTGTGTTGAAGTGGTTGCCAACCCTGACCGACCAAATATCTATTACGAGAAACATTTTCGAGAAGGAAATGCTATTGAAGCAATTGAAAATATTATCATGCCAATTGCTCATGATTTGCTGAAGTCTGCAGTGGAATACCCACTTACCATTATATACTTATCACTAAAGTGGTGTGGTTTTGCCTACAGAACATTTGAGCATGTTCTAGGTGATCATCAGTACCATCCACCTGGTTGTGCATCTGTACCAAGCAACAGGTTGTTTGCACAATTTCACTCTCCTCAGACAAGCAGTATGAAAGATGAAATACTAAAACAACTGAGCAGCCCAAAGTCTAGAATAAGAGTAGCGTTTGTAACTGTTGCCATGGGGATGGGAGTGGATATTAGATCAATACGTCAAGTTATCCACATTGGCCCACCTCGATCTATTAGGGAATATTTTCAGGAAACAGGAAGAGCAGGGAGAGATGGCCAACAATCAACAGCAGTTCTTTATTATAACAATATGGATATTGCAAGGAACAAAACTGGGCTTCAGGATGAAGTTAGAAGATATTGTCGAAATAATAATTGTTGCCTGAGAAAAATGTTGTTGGAATTTCTTGATGCAATACAACCAAAGTCTACCCTTTGTTGCACCTCTTTGGACATCTTTGTTGCAGTGTGTGTACAGGCAGCTGTTCTTGTTTGTATTGTTTAGAATCGCATATAGATGAACTACCAACCTAAACACTTTTTGCAAAAACGCCAAAATGAATGTACAATTCTACTATGATACATTACTAGAGCGGCCCGGGTTAAGAAAGAGCAGTAAAGGTAATAATACTCTTTCAAAAACATTCTTAGCTATGTACTGTAACTTACAAATCAAATTTATTATTGATGGGTTGATTGTACAATGGGTCATTCCAGAAAACATCCACACCTCCCCCAAGGAGGAAATGTGAAGTTCACCCCCTTCCCCTCTTCGGACGTCCTAGTACATTTTACTATTATCAGAAGTAGATTTACCCCCCTCCCCTCCCCAGATGGCACAAATTTCCTCTGTGGGGGAGGTATGGATCTTTTCTGGAATGACCCATTTCCCAATAATGCATTCTGCAAATATTTTGGAAATTTAAAAAATTGCAAGAATTTTCTTTGCATAATCAGTTTTATCAACCAATTTCTTGTGATTTTGTATTTCGCTGTTCAACTTTATTGCCTCACTTAAATATTTACTGCATGATGAACCATCCCCTGTACCTACCTTTGACCCTATACACCATCCCTTTTCACCACTTGACTCCACATCTTCCTCAGTCTTCCCCTGCCTCTCATCATTATCTTTCTGTAACACATGTCTCATCCATCTCAACCGATTCTGCTTCACAGCACCAGACAATGACTCGATTCTCAATCTGTCCATCAGTTCAGCACTTGGCACTCGATCCACCAAAGACACTATGTCCGCTCCAATCTTGAATCAGTTCAATTGGTTCAATCAGTTCTCCCCATCGTCCTCTTCAATCGGTGCATGAAGTAACAGATTTTTCTGGTGTTTCTTTAACCATGCATGAAATGCCTCTTGATCCAGTGATGCCAAAGGATCTGATGATGCATTAGGAAATGAATCATGTTGTCTGCCTGGGACACTTTCAAATGGTTTAAGCTTCTTAAGGTCTTCAATAATTTGTTTTTCATCATTTGTTGCTGACTTGTGACTGTGAGATGATGATCTGCCTTTGATTCCCATCTGACCATCAAAATTATCAATAATTGCTCTTAGTCCCCCTGCTGCTCTGCTCATTCTTCAATGGACTTGTCTGTCTTATTGGCACCCATACCTTTAATGTGTTTCTTTATGTCTCTGTTACTGTTTTCTTGTAACAAATCCATTTCAATGTTTTTCCATGCCCCACCATTCCAGTTTGTAGTCGAAGCCCATTTACATTCATGTGATTCTGCTTCTGAAAGGAAAACATTGTCCTGCAGAACGTTGATCAGCATCTCAACTGCATAGACATTGTATCCAGGGTCACTTTTAAAGTGTGCTAATAACTGTTTGTGCAAAATTGCCAATCTAGCACCATCACCATGTTTAACAGCATCTTTAAAAGAAGACAGTATAAAGAAGTGCCTTATTAAACAAAGCGAGTACTCCTTCACATGATCACCTGCTGGTTGCTCCAATGATGGCTCCTTAGACTCCTCAGACTCTTCAGTCGTTCTTGTTGTGATTAAATACTGATCTACGGATTTTCCCCAAACGTCTTTGAAATACAATTCTTTGTTATTTGCAAGATGTAGAATATGAAAAGGAGGCCTGTTGTGTGTTGGACTAGCGTCAAAGGAATCCATTTGAAAAAAGTCCATGATGGCATTGATAGTAAATGACTGGCCAACACTTAAGAACAGCTGTTCACAATCTTCGTAGTGTTTCAAGTGAAGTGTTACATTTCTTCTTTGCAGTTTCTCACGTTAGTATCTGAGAGTACCCTGTTCACGTCCAGAATTACCATACAGTTTCTTGTATATCAGCTATAAGAAAAAATATGCAGTACAATTAATATTAACCCATTGAAAGCTGTGAGATTTCCCTTGGTAAGTAAAATAATATAACTTTTCAGTTATCTGTATAGAGCGTGAAAAATGACCTAACCAGTTATTTTACAGTTTTTGATTTGATGCATTTGTTTCTCAGTGGAATGTTTATTCCAAGTTGTATGAAAAAGCTGCAATTAAATTAGTCCAGATTAGAACTAGGTTGAGCCTTAAATGCTGTCATTTAACCATTTGGCAGCTACGCCGGCCAAAACAGCTCCTTTTTTTTGTACTCATCAAAGGGAAGTCTACCGGTCAACGGGGCAATTGGTTGAACAGGCCTATTTGTCTATCGCTCTCCTTAACCCTTTGTCACTAGCTATGTCGGCCAAAATTCCACTGTCATTTCTAAGCCTGATTTTTTGGTATAGTCATTTTATTTTATACAACATTTCACATACTGGGACTATATAATAAAGTAATCAATTGTCGAACAAAGTTAGAGCAGGTCTGGTTTTGGCTGGCCAAAAGGAGGCAATTTAGTTTGGGTTTTTTTGGTATAAGCATATATGTTAATTATATCATTATAATACAATAATTATTACGACTTGAAATTGCCTGGTTGAATACTAAACAATTTTGCTTGAAATTGGTTATTTTTTTTGAATTTTTTCAGTTTTCAAAAATTGGGATCTGCATGTGATACCCTCAAGTAGCATTGTTTCCTCCTGAGATATCCTAAACAGCACAAGTATTTTCTTGCAGTAGATTTACAATTTGCTTAGAAGGCAATTAGTGAGTACCTCAAGAAAACGTCTTTTTGTATGCCAGTCAACGATTCTGATTGGGTAGATGTGGTCAAGCCTATCCCGAGGATTCTGGTTTCCAGCCCGTAGGTCTTTTGCTCCGGCAAAGTGAACTCTGGTCACCAAAACAAGGAACTTTCACTTTTACCAATGGATCAGAAGCATCTGCAACTGGTGGAATGTGAGATAATGGTTGATCAGCTCTGGAAGAGGATTGTAGAATGGTTGGTGGAGGGTTAGGAATGTAATTAGCAGGGTTACATGAAAGTATACAACCAGCTCTCGAGTATGCATCATGCACCCAGGTTTCCAATTGGTCTAGGACATCAACAACCTCAGTATACTTCTTCTCGTCTTTCATGAGGACAGGAAGTGGTACTACCAGTGACTTCTGACTCATTTCTTGTTCATATTTTGAAGTAACTACAGGTGTGACATCCTTAAAAAACTAAATGCTGGAAAAAACTCCAGTATTATCTGTGCAGGTAAACATATAAAATGTTGTCTAATTACTTTCAGCTCATCATCGGTTAATGCAACCAGCTTCGCTATATAGCACTTGGCCAAAGAGCGTTGGGGCAGTTCATCTGGCAAATGATCAGAAGACACACGGTTGAATACCAATGTTGTTGCAACAGCATGGACACTTTTATTCTGATTATCTGATCGCATATCATGGGCCTTTACATCCCAATCAATGTTGTCCAAGATGAAAGTAAACTTCTTCCCAGCCTTGACTTCATTTACAACTTTATCTACGAAATGATTACCAATTTCATCTAGAACTTTATATTTCATGGTCTTTTCCAGACAAAATCCATAGTTGTTGAGTCTTCCAAACAGCTGAAAATAATAAAGCGTAATCAGGTATATAATATTTAAAACATGAGTGATAACATTGCCATAAATAATTTTAAAACATTGTCTAAGCCAAGAAAACCAAAGCTAAAGATTATGTAAATCAAGTAAATATTTTATCGGATGTTAAACCACATGTACTGATTTACGTTTTTCTTCATTAATAATTAATGAGTTTTTAGGTAATAATTATTTAAAAAACTCAATAATTCATGAGGAAAAGACAAAGGAAATCAGTACCATGTCAGTGGTTTTATATGTGATAAAATTTCATTCTAATTTACATAAACTGTAGCTTCAATTTTCTCAGCTTTGACAACAATGATTTCTAAAATTACTTCTTCAATGAACTTTTTAAGTGGGTCGTTTTTGATGCTATTCAAAATTATATCTGATAAAACACTGCTGCTTGTGTTTTAAATATTACACCACTGCAACATTGCTCTGCCATCTGAGTCCATGTAACTCAACAGTTGAATGTGATCAATGACTACCACTTCAAAGAACTTCTTACAATGTACATATAATCTGATCTGGCAGTTATCTTTTAAAATAATTAAGGCCATGTAAAAAAAATTAATAGTTTCTCGTCCTAACTTTGAAAAACAAGGAGAATGCGGGCGCTTTTTTTTTTCAAAATTCCTACCCAAAAATTACCAATTTAAACCTTCCAATACTGCTCTTAAAGTTTATTAAATAACCTAAATACACATATGCGCCTATGTATATTTGTAAACGTCGCATTAAAACAAACATCTTAAGGACTTTTACTGATGTACCATTCGCCGTTCGAATACATGCACACACAAAAACCATGACGGGATCAAATGATATGGATTTCACTTCGACGACTTCGATATATTATAAAAATATGGCGCTAAAACAACATTTGTGGCGCGAAAGGTACCGAACGGTAACCGAAAGTTGCCGAAAGGAACCAAAAGGCCCGAAAGATGGCGCAAAAGGCCTCGAAAGCTAGGTATATTTTTGGCTAAAAAAAATATTGAAGCGGCAGGAAAAAAGGATGCGCGCGGGGACGAGAAACTAATATTTTTTTACTTGGCCTAATCTTAATCATTAAACAGAAAAAATCTGTTATCTGCTTGGTTGAGAGCAGCACAATTTCCAGCCTTGTGCCAACACTCTTCACCTGCCTCGATTAACTTCCTGTTAATTCAGTTCAAATTTGGTGCAGAAATTTTCAATTCAGTGCAATTTCAAGGTTGGCAGTAGGGGGAGCAATTAAATTTTTCCAGCTCAATTCAATAATGGCAAAATAATCTATTTTAATACATGCGCTGTTATTAATTATAAAACATCGAAATTAACTTTCACTTACTTGATTTATACCATAAAACACATTTAAAAAAAAATACAAATAAAAAACGCATGGATTTTCTTGCTGGGCTGCTGGCCTTATCTGCGTTTGTAGGCTTTATTAACAATACATAATTAGATCACAAGTGAAATAAACAAGCGTGTGAACAAAAGCCGAAATCAACACGGACATGGAACAATGACAATGTATTTTCAGTTTTTATGGAAATTAAACGAACTATACAACTGTAATGATAATACATAATGCAACTGACGGATATACTGATTATATTTGCTTTATAAACGTGAAATTTCATGGAGAGAAAGCGCAGCTAAGCATATTTTAACAGAGTTCTAAATATATAAAGTCTGTATGTTATAATAAATTCAGTCTTAATTTACCTCCGTGTTCGCGTCACTTTCAGTCAATAGCATTATGTTGATTCATTGGAGATGGCTCAATTCGTGGAATCGTTTGAACATTATGATGCTGTATATGAGAGCTAGTGGTGCAATCTTCTTCTCCCTGCATTGATGCTCGTCTATCATAACGGACAAAGACTGGTATGTCAATGGGCACACATTTTTCATTTCGTTTACGATCTCTTCGAACTGGAAGTTGCTCGTACTTTCGAAGTCTTTTTGGCGCAGAACCGAGTTGGTCATCCGTCTTGCAATCTCTTGCAGTTCTATATTTTCCAGACAAGACTGCCGCGAATGTCAATTCAGCTGTTTCACTACACCTTTTTCAGGTCAAATTCAGAAACTTCCAAGTGAATTTCAGATAATTCAAGTGAATTTCAGAAATTTCCAAATGATATTCAGATTTTCCAAATGATATTCAGACATTTCCAAATGATATTCAGACATTCCAAATGAATTTCAGACATTTCCAAATGATATTCAGACATTTCCAAATGATATTCAGACATTTCCAAAATGAAGCGAGAGGCTAAAGTTCGCTTGAACAGTAAAGGGGAGCACGGATGGCGTGTGCTGTTAGGGCGCTGACTCTCACCAATAGTTAAGCACTGTTAGACGGGGTTAGTACTTGGATGGGTGACCGTCTGGGAACAACCCCGTTCTCGAGCTTGGGACTCATGTGAGTAGAGTTTAGTTGGCCTCTCCTGTGCTCCGAGGGTAAGCGCCTTTGATATGCCTCGACACGGCCACATTGAAAAATCCTTAGGAGTAATTTGATTATAAAGATACACGTTAGTTCGGATCATGCACTGAGGTAACACATACACCTTTTGCCCTGCATTACTCAATAAAAAAACATTCAATTGCACTCATTGAAATAAAAAATAACACTTTATGTAATAAAAGCTATTGATGTTACAGAAGCGTTATTGAATGTCGTTTCGCGCTAATGAATAAAGTGCTATTGTTATTTCAACGAGTGCAATTGAATGTTTTTTATTGAGTAATGCAGGGCAAAAGGTGTATGTGTTCCCTCAGCTGATCCAAACTATTTACTGTTCAAGCGAACTTTAGCCTCTCGCTTCATTTGGAAATGTCTGAATATCATTTGGAAATGTCGGAATATCATTTGGAAATGTCTGAATACCATTTGGAAAATCTGAATATCATTTGGAAATGTCCGAAATTCATTTGGACAATCTGAATATCATTTGGAAATGTCCGAAATTCATTTGGACAATCTGAATATCATTTGGAAGTGTCTGAAATTCGTTTGGAAGTTTCTGAATTTGACCTGAAAAAGGTGTAGTAGAACTTTCAACGGGGTTTTCAACCTATATAGTGTTAAAAAACTCGCGATTTAATATAAAATTGCATACGAGTACAACATATTCTCAACTAGAAATTCTGGTGCGTAAGTAAATATCGGACTTACCTGCTGGGGAATCTGAGTCTTATCCTGGAACAACCGTCCACGGCAGCTCGATTTTTCACTGTCTTTTCTATGTTTTTTTTGCGGAAGATCTCGTGGATGGCGAAATAGGAATACACCTTTTCACGCGACAGAAGGAGGTCTGGCTTTCCGTAATCATAGCCTTGAACTG
Source organism: Corallium rubrum (assembly GCA_964035015.1). Taxonomy (NCBI): domain Eukaryota; kingdom Metazoa; phylum Cnidaria; class Anthozoa; order Scleralcyonacea; family Coralliidae; genus Corallium; species Corallium rubrum. The sequence continues at coordinate 43,031 of CAXIUP010000135.1, forward strand.
TTGGAAGTTCTTCACCCGCCTTTCACATGGTCTGCATATAAGATGCGGGAAAGAGTCGTTGCTAGAAAGTTTGCTGCCATAAATATCTTCTGCTATGGCAAGTAAACCCATATTTGCACGGTTAAATACATTTTTTGAAAACTTTGCATCACCAACGCTGCAACAAGGGCGACAAGCGTTGAAAAAGTCGCCAGAACACTTGTAAAATTTTTTAGGAGTTGAGTTGAGTTGAGTCGACATATTCCAATAACAATCGTAGACGCGCGTTCGAAAGAAAGAAAGAAATTACCAAAAAGGTGACCTGTCATATCTTGACTAACGTCAACAAATACTTTGTCACCCCTCCCTAAAGTAACATACCAACGCTAATTAAAAATCCGCTAGATTTTAGCAGATCACGTGACCAGCGTCTACCAGGGTTTTCGCTCCGCGAGTCCGGCGAGGCGGGTGAAAAGCCTGGGTACGAGGTTGCTAATACTTGAGATGCCCCTCCAACGTTCGCGTTTTTTATACTACTTTAGACATGCATACAGGGCAGTGACTGCACTGATATATGATCGTTCTAACTGCGTTTTTTGATTGTTTTTTATTTAAACATATTTTGACTAGCGTTTGTCCTAAGACCAAAACTGGTCATCTGGGGCTAGGGGACCCACAACACAAAACTTACTTGCAAACCGATTATCACATTCAACCTCAAGTTATTTACATTGGGTTTTTTAAAGACAAGGTACTACACTTTCGTCACAGAGAAAAGATCCCTGTTCAAGATAAATTTCTGCACTTTATAAAACAACTACAATTAGATTCGTAATGAAAATCACTTTTTCCATTTAATAAATATTCAACTTTTTTCTTGTCGTTACTATGTGACGAGTGATTGCATGGCGCACGCGCAAAACTTTTGGCAGTGGTGTTCCGCTGACCAAAACGTACGGGTTTATAGGGTAGTTCTAGACCATACGGTTACCTGTTACCTAATATCAGCATTCGCACATCATTACACGCTTATTAGCGTACTTTTTTGAACACTTGTGTTACGTGACCGCTATACACAACAAAAGTGTAACCTCAGCTGTTCGGTTTTTACAATTATATATTTAATTAACAAGAAACTTAGAACAGATATTGAAAATGTATATAAAGATTAAAACTAAACTAAAGTTCAGAAACTTATCTGTCGTCTGCACACAACGAAACAGTCAATAGGAGATTCCGGCACAGGTATAACAATCTGTATGGACTTGAAAAGGAAAGAATAATAAAACCAACGGCAGGAACTCCAGGACTGACTTCGTAACCACTTTGATACATATAGCTCACTCTCATACATATGCATGCCTGAGAACTGTTCGACGACTGCTTATATAGTTTCTAGAGTATATAATTATAATAACATACTTCATTCTCTATATAATATATTTACGTAATTACTAAATGACATCATAGCTGACTCACGCTGTCACCACATTTACTAATTGGTTACAAGTACTTATTAAGTGTTCAGTGATCAAATAACGTCTAGTCAATTAAATGTCTTAGGATGGGCATATCCGTAACACCCTCCCTCTTAAAGAAAAAAAGAAGTTTGATAGAACTTTCTTTTTTAGAATATAAAATGTTTGACCATGTCTATGGCCCAGAAAGACAGTCCGCAATCAAATTGTCTTTTCCTTTTAATGTCTGATTTCCAAATTATATTCTTGTAAAACTACAATCATTGACAAAAATAGTTGGCACGACACTGTGGAGTTGTGTTGAAGTTCTGTATTCCTGAAAATTTTTAATTTATCCCCAGTTTCCCCCCCATCCCCCGTCTCAATGTTGCTCCCATTACGATGACAGAGTGTCGATGTGCATCACAACACCATTAGCACATCATTTACGTCCTATACAACATTGAAATGGGGGGAAGGGGGGTCCGCACTTGCGAAACATGTAATGTGTGCCAACCATTTTGTCAACGATTGTCTGAATAAAATCGAAACAATTAAGACCATACATCTCTCGTTTGGTATGTGACATACTTCTAAAACTTTACATACCTTACACTATAAGGGAAAGGTAATTCATTACATGTTTAAAAAAATATATTTATTATATGACGTCACAATTGCATCATGTTACATAGACAGTTTGCAAGATGGTTTTCAAAGTACGATTAAGTGATAAACAACGCGCATTGGCGATGTTTCTCCGCCAGGAGAAAAAATATTCTTATCAACAAATCGCTTTTAAAACCAACATGTCTAAATCAAATGTTTTGCGAGTTCTTCGAGAAGGTTTATGCAAAAAAAAAAAAACAACAGGAAAAAGAATTTAAACGTGGCCGACCGGAACTATTAACATTACGTGATAAAAGAAAGCTACGAAGAGCAATAATTAAACTTAGAGAAGAGGATCCAAACTTTACAGCAATGAAGGTAGTGGAAAGGAGTGGAATATCCGTAACTGCAGCTCATTATAGAACATTTGTTAGACATCTACACAAAATGGGATACACGTTTCGTCAAAGCAGGAAAAAAGGACTTCTAACCACAAAAGACTACATACAACGAGAAAAATACGCGAGAGTGATGTTGAAACGCCCAAACGATTATTGGACAAAAGATGTTGCTTTTTATCTCGATGGTGTTTCTTTTGTTTTTAAAAATAATCCACTGAGTGACGCGACAAAACCTAAGAATAGAGTCTGGAGGAAAAGAAGTGAGGGTTTGGAAATAACGACAAAGGGAAGTAAGGATCTGCCTGGGGGAAAACGACTTCATTTGATGGTGGCCATAGCTTATGGGAAAGGCGTAATTCTTGCAGAACAATATGAAAAAATGAACGGAAATTATTTTGCGGAATTTGTAAGACGAAATTTTCCTATTCTTTTTGAAATAGCTGGAAAAGAGGAAGGGGACCCAAACATATTTGTCAATGACCCATCTCAAACATCTGCAAAAGCGAGATCTGCTATGGCAAGAATTGGCGCTTCATTGGAGAAAATCCCACCACGATCACCGGACCTCAACCCAATTGAAAATATGTTTCATGTAATGAGAAGAAGAATAGAAGATGAAGTGAAGCAAGGTAGTATTACGCATCAGACATGGGACGAGTTTGTGGACACCGTAAAGCATAACGTTTGGTCAATACCCAAAGATTATATAGATAAAACCATATCCAGTATGCCAAAACGACTAAAAGAAATATGCCAACGAAAGGGCCGAAGGACAAAATATTAACAACCAGCTTCACTATACTCTGTAACTTTGATGATAATGAATAACGCGTATATTAATAAAAGATTATTTTTTTTGGAAAAGACCATTGTGTCACAAACAACTTCTGACAATTATACTACATTGCACTATATTACACGGGAAATATTAAGGTAATGACGTATGCCGAGTAAATACTCTTCACACACCGAGTTTCTTAGTTTATTTGCTTATAACGTGTGTCCTCATAGTTATGTAAACAAAAATAACAAAATATTAAACAATACTGAACTACCCCGTCTCATATAACCCACGCCATACTTTATGCCAGGTTAATGACAGACATGGCCATTACGGTAAAGTGCAGTAGGTACATTTCAGTCAAATATACTCCGCACGCTACATTACGCTGTAAAATTTATACTTTAAAAGGTTAACAGCACCAATATCATTTCATAAAGACACACTTTACCGTACCTACGACTAATTCTTACACACTTTACCACACTTCACCACCAAACGATCTAAATATAGAGTCATAATATTATTTGCGAATTTCCGGACGGTAAAGTGTGGTAAAGTGTGGTAAAGTGTGTTGAACTTCTCCGTAGGTACGGTAAAGTGTGGCAATTCCAAATGCTTTTGTGCTAATAACTGTGATAAACCAATTTCTTTGATAATCAACTATACAGAAACACTGCTACTCAAGTAAAAGACGAGCAAAACATGCTGCGCATGGCGCCACTTCCTTCTGCTGACTCTGCGGTGTTTGAGTCTTAAAATTAAAGACGTTCCACCTTACAGACATCATTTCCGTTTCTCGCTCGTCGATGCTTCCGTTCTTGACAAAAGCTAACTTCTGTTTGCTAGTACAAAATATCGGGGTATCTCGATCGAATACCGTGTCTTGAGCAAAGTGGGATTTGGGTGCAGGCAAATGAACCAACTGTCCTTCCAACATAAGTAAGAGATCGTGCCAGGCAATAATCTGTGGAGACCACCTGAAGTCGTTTAAGAAAATAACTTCAGCTTTATCTGCTCCAACCCAAGCGAAGCTTGTAGATGCCGGATTTGTGAATGTTTCATAAATTTTGTTCAGCGGGTTTAATAGAAATGTTTTGCCACAATTGGCTGGACCTGTCAACATTATGTTGCGATATTTTCCCCGGCCTTTCTCGAGTAACGTTTTCGCAGAATTGGAAAATGTTTCTCGGCTGATGTCGTTGTTGGCAAGTAATTCCAATGCGCACGTTTTCCATTCATTGTTTGGTTGACAAATACAATCTTCTTCATAGAAAATTTGAAGGAGTTCCATGCGCGATTTTGTGTTGCGTTCTGCTTTTGCTTGTGCTGTTGCCATTTCCCACGCTGTAGTAATAAGTTCATTAACGACCTTTGTTCCACGGTTGATAATGAACTCTGCGACGTCGGTTTTCCCCTCATGTTTTTGTGCATTGGCAAAAGCTAGAAGTTCCGTTCTACTCCGAAGATTCTTCGACACAATAATTTCGGACACTTCAAACGCGCTAAGTCGTTTACGCTTCTTCCTTCCCTTCTTGCGTGGTTCGCTCTCACCACATTCCTCTCCGCCTCCTTCCTCGTCACTGTCGCTCAATTCCCCGACGTTTGCACGGTTCTCTCGTTTGGCTTGTAATGCTTCGTGAGCATTCATTGTAGAGGGGCCTTCTGTGCTACTTAAATCTGGATGGTTGTTGCTCTGTTCGAAGTTCCCATCCTCTTTTGTGACATATTTCCAAGCTGTGTAATAATTGGCGTGGATTGTTGAAAAATGCACCGAAATACTATGCTTTTCTTTTAAGAATTTCTTCGAAGACATCCAGCGTTGAGTGCGATCAAGTTTGACGCATATGTGATAATGAACCCCAGACTTCTTGTGCTCTTCTTGACAACAGCACCAGTGCATTACTGTCGCACATCGTTGTGAAAAGGATTCAACAACGGCTTTAGCAAACGATGCTCTTGTTGGAAATTTCACTGTATCTGCTTTGACTATACATAACCAGGTACACCTGCCGTACTTCACGGGAACCTAACTCCACATAATCCTTCTCTGAATTCGTTGACGAATCATCGCTGTCATATTGTAAGAGCATTTCCATGTTTTTATTAAAAGAAGAAAGGGTACACGCGTTCGGTACACGCGTTCGCTAGCCATGCACCGCTCACCTTGTGTTCACGTGGTATCTCATAACACAACTTCCGTTATTTCTAACTGCAAAACGCGTGAAATATTAATACGATTAGCATGGGCATAATTCACAATCTATTGCAATTGATTTTATACCTTTCATATAAAGTTAAATTCTGAGATGAGAAAAAACGCTAGCATGCATGCGCAAGCCATTACACATGTAATAATTGTATTTTCACTACTATGATAACTTATTGTTCATTGTGATATATTCTGTTCAGAGAACGTCATTTCCATTGGTGTGCATATGGCTTTAATATATACATGACAATTGTTTTTAGAACATTTTTTTTAATTAAAAGTCCTTCTAGTAATGTTTTCTTGTCAACTTTTTGCATTTTATAATCTATATTTTATTCAGACAATCATTGACAAAAATAGTTGGCACGACACTGTGGAGTTGTGTTGAAGTTCTATATTCCTGAAAATTTTTAATTTATCCCCTGTTTCCCCCCCCCCCCCCCCCATCCCCCGTCTCAATGTTGCTCCCATTACGATGACGGAGTGTCGATGTGCATCACAACACCATTAGCACATCATTTACGTCCTATACAACATTGAAATGGGGGGAAGGGGGGTCCGCACTTGCGAAACATGTAATGTGTGCCAACCATTTTGTCAACGATTGTCTGAATAAAATCGAAACAATTAAGACCATACATCTCTCGTTTGGTATGTGACATACTTCTAAAACTTTACATACCTTACACTATAAGGGAAAGGTAATTCATTACATGTTTAAAAAAATATATTTATTATATGACGTCACAATTGTAATGTGTACAATGTGTACAAAATGGTTGGCACACATGTAATGTGTGCCAACCATTTTGTCAACGATTGTAGACTCCATCGCAATAGGCATTGATTCTTGTTCTTGAGCTTGTGAAGGAATACCAAAGGATATGATCACTGAATACAACGATCGGAAGACTTGAGGAAGAGACATAAACTTCGAAATGCTGTAAAACGAAAACCAGAGCTGAACATTCCTTTTCGATTGTCGAATAGTTTCTCTGGTGTTTTTTTAACTTTCTGGAAAAATAGCACACCGAATGGTCAATCCCGTCTTCATCTTCTTGGAGCAAAACAGCATCCACAGCTAACTTCAACGAATGGTTGAAATCTGGGGCTGACAGAACGGGAGCACTTTTCAACATGGCTCTAAGGTTTATATATTTAGCATTCTTTTCAACATGGCTCTAAGGTTTATATATTTAGCATTATTTAATATATATTTAATATACTTTAATATATTTAGCATTCTTGCGAAGTGGCTGAGTCAAAGGCTCAGTGATGGTGGAGAAATTTGGACAGAACTTTCTGTAATAACCAGCCATACCCAGGAAACGCATCAACTGTTTCTTTGACGAAGGTCTAGGAAACTCTGAAATACAACTTATCTTGGCATCAACAGGCTTTACATAACCCTGACCAACAACATGACCCAAATAGGTGACATGTGCACACCCAAACTCACTTTTGATCAAATTGATGGTCAGTTTTGCCTTGTTGAGCCTCCTGAAGAACTCTCGGATGATCTTTAGATGTTCTTCCCACGTATTGCTGTAAATGATGATGTCGTCAATGTACGCTTCGCAACCGTCCAGGCCAGAAATGATGCTATTAACAGACGTTGAAAGGTGGCTGGTGAATTTCTCATTCCAAATGGCATGACCTTGTACTGGAACAAACCCTCTAGGGTAACAAAGGCAGAGATTTCCTTGGCACGATCAGTAAGTGGAACTTGCCAAAATCCTTTCAATAAGTCTAACTTGGTGACGTACTTGGCTTTTCCAATTTTATCGATACAATCATCCATTCGTGGGATTGGAAATGTATCCGACTTAGTCACATTATTGACTTTTCGGTAATCGGTACACATACGATAGCTTCCATCAGGTTTCGGCACCAGGATACATGGAGAGCTCCAATTACTTTGACTTGGTTCTATGAAGTCGTTTTCCAAAAGATACTGGACCTCCTCACGTAGGTATTTCTGCTTCACTGGGTTTAACCTGTAGGGATGTTGTTTCACTGGTTTAGCATCACCAACGTCGACATCCTGGAAAATTTTGTCTGTTCGGGTAGGAATATCTGGAAACAGGTGTTTGAATTCTTTAATCAGGTTCTGAAGATCCTGATGTTGATTCGGTTGAAGATGAGATAACTTGGAATCCAGATTATGTAGGACATCAGAGTTGTTGAGTTTTGATGTGGCAGACAGACTAGAAAGTTCTCCTATGTCTACATCGTCTTTGTTACATTTACAGAATGTATTACCCTATCATTATCGTAATACGGCTTTAACATATTTACATGGCACAACTGTTTTTGTTTACGCCTATCTGGAGTTATTAGGACATAATTTAAATCACTCTCTTTCTTGGCTACAACATAGGGACCAAAATACCTAGCCTGAAGGGAATTTCCAGGGACTGGGAGCAATGCAAGAACCTTATCACCATGTTTAAATTTGCGGTTTACTGCGTTTTGTTTAAACCTATTTTTCATGTTTTTCTGTGTTGATCGAAGATTTGTTCTAGCTAGAACACATGCTTTCGTAAGTTTTGTGCGAAAGTCCGAAACGTACTGCAAAAGGTTTAACGAACCGCCATCTTCCGTAAGGTATTTTCTTTTAGGAGTTTAAGTGGTCCTCTAACTGTATGTCCGAAAACTAACTCAAATGGGCTAAAGCCCAGAGATTCTTGAACTGACTCGAGCAGCGAATAAAAGTAAATGGATGCCGTCATCCCAGTCTTTTTGTGTGTCGAGGCAATAGGTTCTCATCATGTTTTTTAAAGTTTGGTGAAACCTTTCGAGAGCACCCTGACTTTCATGGTGATAGGCAGTAGATTTATACTGCTTGATGCCTAACTCGTGCATTACTTGCTGAAAAATTCCAGACATAAAATTTGAACCTTGGTCCGACTGAATGGACTTGGGAAGGCCAACTAAGGTGAAGAATTTAATTCAGGCCTTAACAATGGTTTTTGCCTTAATATTTCTCAAAGGTATAGCTTCAGGGAACCTTGTAGAAGCGCACATAATAGTTAACAGGTATTGATTGCCTGCCTTAGTCTTAGGTAATGGGCCAATACAATCTACAATTACTCTACTAAACGGCTCCTCGAAGGCTGGAATTAGCTGTAAATGGGTTTTTGGATTCACTTGATTTGGTTTCCCAACAACCTGACAAGTGTGGCAAGTTTTACAAAATTGCACTACATCTCGTCTAAGATTAGGCCAGTAGAAATGACTCAGAATTTTGAGATAGGTTTTGGTAACACCTAAATGGCCAGAAAGAGGGGTTTCATGCACTAGGCTAAGTATGTCAGGACGATAGGTCTTTGGCACAACGATCTGATATCTGACAGACCACTCATCGTCTGCCGGAACATCAGGCGGTCTCCACTTTCTCATTAAAATATCGTTTTTAATAAAGTAGCAGACCGGATTCTTCGCAATTTCGGCCTCGTCAACTGCTTTATGAAATAAGACAGAGATCTCAGGATTGTTTTGTTGTGCATTAATAAGATTTGGCTTTGAAAAGGTTTCTTGAGACGATTCAGATGTTGAATTAACGCCTTCGAAAGCTTGGCCAAGAAAGGTGTCTGACATATCGATGACGTCTTCACTAGCGTCATGCTCTAATTGCTTTTGCTTACGCATGGCTCGAGTTACCGCACATGCGGGATATAAATCTGAAATTTCTCGCTCAATAGGATCAGGAGTTTGATTAACACACGGTTTATCAGTCAAAATTGGGTTAACGACTACCTTCTCGCCTGCAAAGTCATTGCCGAGAAGTAGATGAATTCCCTTGAATGGTAAAGTCGTTTTAATACCCAATAATACGCTACCAGACACAAAGTCGGATGACAAATTGACTTTGTGAAGGGGAAGAGAATTAAAAGTTTCAGAATTAACTCCTCTAATCAAAACATTCTTACCAGAGTAAGACTCCTGAGAAAATGGTAAAGCATCTGCCAACAAAAGAGATTGGGAAGCCCCAGTATCTCTTAAAATTTTAATAGGAACAGTTTTTGACAGATCATTCGTAAGTGATACGAAACCCTTATGGATAAATGGTTGAAAGACATCCAGAATTGGGTCAATAGAGGACTTTACCTCACAGTTAAGAGACGGAAGTGGCTTAATGACAGATCTTGCACATTGTCACGCATGGACTGTTTTGAAGTACAGCCATTGGTTTTACTTCACCTTGCTCTTGTTGTCTCCGTTTCAATTTGTAGCAATCTGATATTAACTGACCATTCTTTCTACAATAACTACAAACTATGTTATTGAAAGGAGGGTTTGAAGGCTTGCCTTGAGAAGGTGGTTCAAATCTTGAAGGGGGTGATTTGGATTTTTTAGCGTCAGGATTAAAATTGTCTGAATTTTCCTTTGACAGGTTCTTAGCACCAAACACACGCTTGCTATTAAATGATGAAGAATTATTACCTCGAAAAGACCAAGCCTGTGGCGCCTTACTTGTGAATGAAACCTTATGTGTTAAAATGAAATCGTCGGCCAAACGCGCGGCTGCTGTTAAGGTTGTCGCCTTTTGTTCATTTAGAAATACGCATATATCACTTTGAATGCATCTTTTAAATTCTTCAATCAAAATCAATTGTCTCAATTGGTCGTATCCTTATCGGATTTTTCGGAGGCACACCAGCGATCAAACAATTGCTCTTTTTCTCTAGCGAATTCTAAATAGGTCTGCCTGCCCGTTTTTTAAAAATTTCGAAATTTTTGACGATATGCCTCAGGGACCAACTCGTACCCCTTAAGAATTAATTCCTTTACGTTATCATATTTCGAAGCGATATCTAACGAAAGCTGTGCGTAAATGTCACGAGCTTTTCCAACTAAAACACTTTGCAATAACATGGTCCAATTTTCTTTGGGCCACTTAAGATTTTCGGCTATTTTTTCAAAATGTAAAAAATACTTATCGACATGCCGTTCCTGGAAAGGTGGAACCATTCTAATGTGCTTAGTAACATCAAAACTCGAATCTAATTTGCTTCCAGTATGAACATATCCCAATTTTTCTTGCAACTCTAATTTTCTCATTTCTAACTCAAGTTCCTGTTTTTCTAATCTCTCTTCTCTTTCCCTTTCTCTTTCTCTTTCTTTATCTTCTCTTTCCATTTCAAATTTCTTTAATTCCAATTTCATTCTTTCTGCTTCCATTGCAAACCTCATTTTTTCTATTTCTATTTCTGGATTTGCATCGGGATTCTTATACAAATTTAAAACACTTTCCTCAAAGTATTCAGATTTAACTAAGTGTTCCATAATTGTCTTTTGCATGTCCTTCTTTACCACAGAACTATTTACCTCTACATTTAAATGTTTACCTAATGAGATCAGGTCATCCTTTCTCAACTTATTAAAAACCTCTTGATCGGGCTCTAACATAAACTGCTCAGGTTTAAATTCTGACATTTATCAAATAGCTGAGCCCAAACAAATTCGAAATTTCCTCCGAATAAAAAAATAATCAAAAGTTTACCGAACTTTGATTTGAATGAAATTCCCCGGACACTAACGTATACTTTGCCGAGACACTAACGTATATGTTTCCCGAGACACTAACGTATACGTTTCCCGCCTCAGCCCCCAATTGTTACGTGACCGCTATACGCAACAAAAGTGTAACATCGGCTGTTTGGTTTTTACAATTATATATTTAATTAACAAGAAACTTAGAACAGATATTGAAAATGTATATAAAGATTAAAACTAAATTTAAAAATTAAACGAGACTTACCTGTAAGTTGAAGTTTGATTGTAATTCTATGAGTTATCAACTGGGAGTGAAGGAGTTGTACGAGAGAGAGTGCAGCGCATGCGTCAACCAGCCTTAAGAGCTTACAATTGATCAAGGACATAAATAACAAATTAAGGGTGGGTTAGAAAAGTACAAGCGTTAATGGGAGGGCGTACAACTCCTTCACTCCCAGTTGATAACTCATAGAATTACAATCAAACTTCAACTTACAGGTAAGTCTCGTTTAATTTTTAAATTCTATTTCGTCATCAACTCTGGTCGTTCCAGAGTTGTACGAGATTTCAGAGGTGTCCTTGAACAATTGGGAAAATAATAAATTGTCCATGGAATGAAACAATTGAAACAAACATTTTTGTTACTTTAAAACAATTTAACAAACTAAACAGCCTAAACTGGCTGATATAATGTGTAACAGAGAAACTAACTGGGAAGTTAGAAATGTTCAAATTGTCAGGAAACTGAATCCAAAATTGCCTTCCATAATTGAAGTTAGATTCAGATGTCTTGTATCTTAAAATGGCATCCAGCAAGATGAGACGATGAGGCAGCTCGAGTGCTGTGACTTTTAAACTTAGAGGTGTCTATACCAGAAACTTCCAACATAGATTTACACCAGCGAGAGATGGTATCTTTGGATACTGGGCCATGAGGCTTTACATAACTAATCAGAAGCTGCTGGGAATCTCGAAGAGCAGTTGTTCTCTTCAAATATTCTTTAAGATGTGTTATGACACAAAGACGTTCATTGTGAGGATAAGAAAGAAATTCCAGTGGTTTTACATGCCTACTCGTGACTGCTTGATCTTATCAACTATGTAAAATACACACTTTTCATCAGATAAGTCCATGTGTTCTAGTTTTAAATAACTTATTGTCTGACACCTTTGACCACTTAGAAGACATAACAAAAAGGTTAAACGAACACTAAGGTTTTTTAACTCAAGCTCCGCCACTGACGGCTGCTTACGCAAGTAATCTAACACAATACCTACATCCCAGATAGATTGATATCTTGGGAATGATGGTTTAAGTTCATAAAGGCCCTTCATAAATCGTTTAACAATAGGTAATTGACCAAATGGGACATTAACATCATGCAATTGAAGAAGAGAAGATAAGGCACTTCTGGCTGTATTGATTGAACTATAAGATAAACCAGATTTATATAACATAGACAAAAAATCAACTGCTACAGTTGGGGGTGGAGATGTGACATCACAATTTTTCTGCTTACAGAAAATTAACCACTTCTTAACATAAGATTGATACTGATTTTGGGTACCTCCCTCCAAGATGCTAGTATGACTTTTATTGAGGCTTGGGAAAAACCCTGAGCTTCAAGCTGCTGCCTGACAATAGATAAATAAGAATTTCCATCTTTCTGTGAAGGGGATGGTATTGATTGGGAGATGATGGCAGAATCAACAGGCTCTTTGACGGTTTGCATATGACTGGTTCTAAGATTAGAAGGGAGTTTAGAACTGGGTACCATGGCTGGGCTGGCCAGTTTGGCACTACCAAAATGCCCTTTGCATTGTCCTGGATAATTTTCTGGAGAGCTCTTAGAATACAACTAAAAGGAGGAAAGCAGTAAAAATTTAAATTCGACCAAGAAAGTGAAAACGCATCAATATAGGCCGCATCAGGATCAGGCCTGAAAGAACAGTACATTTTAAATTGTCTATTCAATCTTGATGCAAATAAATCAATTTCTGGTTGAAACAACAACTGTCTTAGTGCTTTTGTAAGGTGTATAGGGTTAAGCATCCATTCAATATCAATATTGCTAAAATTTCTTGATTCTTTGTCAGCAATAATGTTTGAGGACCCTGGTAAATGAGCAGCAGTAAGCCATATGGAATTCTCAATGCAGAATTCCCAAATCTTAATTGCAACAGAATGGCATGCATCACTGTGAAAAGTCCCCATATGATTAATGACTGCCACTGCAGTGGTATTGTCAACTAATATTTTAACATGTTTATTGGCAATGGAGGACTTAAAACACTTTAATGCAAGAAATGCAGCTATTAATTGAAGAACGTTAATATATATGATGGCTGGCCTCTGAGGCTGACCATCTGCCTCTTGTAGAGATATCAGCCATAACTGCACCCCACCCCTTGAGTGATGCATCAGAGTATAAGACAACATCAACTGGCGAATGTCCAATTTTGTTAAAACTCCCCTAAATATTATTCAACCACCAGGTAAGTTCTGCTTTAGCCTTTTTTGATATGGACATATAAGCATCAAATTCTCCTTTTGACACTTTAAGTGCCTGAATTTTATCCTTTTCTAGAAATTTGTAGTACAATGCACCATACATAACCGCAGGTAAACTAGCAACAAGGCATCCAATAAGTTGAGCAACCTGACGAATTTTTATTTGATATGCTTTGTCTAAGACACATTTAACCAAATCCAGTATTCGATTTACTTTCTCCACAGTTAATCTAATAGTCATAGTGACTGAGTTAATAACAAAACCTAAAATCACAATTTGCTGTGTAGGGACAAATACTGATTTGCTTGGATGAGGTACAAGGCCAATATTATCAAATGTTTTCCCAGTATTGACTACATTGGTGACACATCCATCATATGTGCCATCCTGCAAATAGAAGTCGTCAATGTAGCCACTTATAATATGGTTCAACAACCGAATGTGTGCTAAGATTGGTTTCATTAGCTTTGTAAATTTTCTAGGGCATATAGACAAACCATTTGGGAAAGCTGTATATTGAAAAAGTTTTCCCTGGTAGGAAAATCGTAGATATTTCTGGTACGTGGGATGAATTCTTACACTGTAATATGCATCTTTTATATCAATTGTTGCCATCCAGCAATTTGGAGTTATTAATTCTAATATGGTACTAATTGTCTCCATCTTAAAATGATAGTTTTCAATATAACAATTTAGTTTTTTCAGGTTTAAAATTAACCGCACACCACCATCCTTTTTTGGTACTGTGAATATTGGGGAAATAAACTCCCCTGGTTCATGATTACACTCGATTATTACCTCTTTAGCTAAAAGATTTCTGATCTCTTTATCAACTAATTCCTTATGAGCTTTAGCACTTGAATTGGGTGGGTGTGACATTTGAGATGGAGCCGTACATATAAAATCTATAACTTCTCCAGAAACTGTTTGCAAAATGGACAGATCTGAAGTCATTTGTTTCCATATATTGTAATAATTGGACACTTGTCCCCTTTTAAAATCAGTTACTTTCTTATCAAGATATGGTTTTAGGGAACCTATCACAAAATGTGGGAAAATTTTTACCTGTGATGGCATAATCTCTAGTTTCTGCTGAATTTCTTCTTGGGTTGGAATTGATTGGTCTGGTTGCGGGGAACCCGATTTGGAAATACTTGGTTCTGGTTGCGAGATTGGGGAGGATACTGATTCCTCCCCCCTGGATGTAAAATTTTTTTCCCTGAGTATGCGTGTACCGAGTATTGACCATTAGGAGATCTGTGACTGTGTTTTTCACTTGTTGTGATCTTACTAACAATTGCATTTGTAGCCTTTAAGTCCTGTAAGACTTTAGGTAGGTCATTACCAAAAAGAAACTTTTCAACTTTGTTGTTTCTGGAACATGCTGACTTAAATTCATTATTCAAAAAAGGTCGTATTTGATCTCTGCGTTTATAAGAGAGTTCTTTATTGACATGGCCAATAAGAGCAACAGAGTCCATGAGGGAGGACATAACGGTTTTATAGTCAGGGCTGACTTTCTTCTCTCTACTGTTTAATAGCTCGTTCGCTGAGAGAACTATGGCACTTGATACCCTCATTAGGAGATCTTGTAGGGTAGATAATTTTATGTCAGCACGTTTAGATTGAGGTTTGAGTTTTTCCCAAATCTCAGGGTTAATTCGAGGCACATAAAACTCTTCACAATTTTTGGGGGTCTTATATTTTTGGGAAAGCTCTTTTCTCTTTGCAATATCAAAATCCATGCCAACTTTGTTATTCACAAGTTGCGAGAGCTTTTCAGCTACTGGTGGTCCACAGTCCTCAGAAGGACCGAGAGACTCACCGATTTCAGTCAACCGACTAGCATTGTCCGCCTCGTCCTCGCCTTCAAGATCATTATCATTGTCATTTCCATAAAGGCTGAGTCTATCTTCGTCATTGTCCGAAGGAATATTGTTGTCTACCTGTGAGACAGGAGTTGTTGCTTTCCCTGAAGCTATTTTAGTTGCTTTCTCTGAAGCATTTGAAACAGGAGCTTGGCTATCTGTTGAGCCATTCTTTGTACATTTGACAGGAATGCCAGAGGCATTTCCAACACATTCGAGAGCCCGTTTTCTACAACGGGTACTATTATTATCGGCCACGAGACTCGACAGTAACGTATTTTGTGTGTTCATGTTTTCCTGCATAGCATTTAGTACTTTAAAAAGCATATTAGAATCAACTTCTGGACAACTGTTCTCTCCTTGTTTGTCAACAACCACAGTTGGTTGCACATCATCATGGCAACTCTCGTTGTCCGAGTCGCCTGACATCAGTGACATGTCTGCTACAAGGAAACTACAATATACAACAAATAAATCAGCACTTAGCTTAATCCTTATGTCCTCCTGTTGAGGGAACCACTTTTCTTTGAGAAAGGACCACGGGAAACGGTGTAAAGCGAGAAATCTTTGCAACTGGTAAAAAGCTGTTGACTGGTCTTCGCGCGCGAAATGCACAACTGGTTGACGCATGCGCTGCACTCTCTCTCGTACAACTCTGGAACGACCAGAGTTGATGACGAAATAGAACTAAAGTTCAGAAACTTACTGTCGTCTGCACACAACGAAACAGTCAATAGGAGATTCCGGCACAGGTATAACAATCCGTATGGACTTGAAAAGGAAGGAATAATAAAACCAACGGCAGGAACTCCTGACTTCGTAACCACTTTGATACATATAGCTCACTCTCATACATATGCATGCCTGAGAACTGTTCGACGGCTGCTTATATAGTTTCTAGAGTATATAATTATAGTAACATACTTCATTCTATATAAAATATATTTACGTAATTACTAAATGCCATCATAGCTGACTCACGCTAAGTCACCACATTTACTAATTGGTTACAAGTACTTATTAAGTGTTCAGTGATCAAATAACGTCTAGTCAATTAACTGTCTTGGGATGTTACACGCTTTTTCCGGCTCGATTTTCACTCACGTGATCGCTGGCCCCGTTGGGGTGGTTAAACAGTTAATACTTATTGACTTGGACCGAGGAAAACAGTATGTTTTGTGGCCCCGAGATTCGCCGAGGGTAACAACGAGCGGTCGAGGGGCCACAAAACATACTGTTTCTCTCGGTCCCAGTATTTATCTGGGCTACCTGTGGTAGACGAGTCTGGGTTTCGGTCGTGTTATTACTCGAGCTATAAGTGTGATCTTCCATCGTCGCTTGTAAGCGTGTAACGAGTGTAAAAGAAAGCACGCTCATAAGCGTGTTTATGAGATCCGAATCGGGTGATACCAGGGGGCTTGTGAGAGGCTAATTCAATGCACGATAGGAAAAGGTGGATTGGGGGTGCAAGGCAACTTCGTCTTCGCATGGGTACGAGGCTGACCTAGTGTCCACCGATACCAAGCAAAAGTTTCTTCCTGCCCGTATAATAACTTTATTCAGATATAGTCAGCCAAAAGAACCTTGCAGACTAGGACAACCCTATCCCCAGGATCCCATCGGGTCACGCTACCACATACAATGACCAAATTTCAGAATCACCTTAGTGGGGGGTAACGGCATTCGTTAGGGCAGAAGTCGGTGTTAATGGGGAAAAAACCGTACCTGTACAGCTCTTCGTATATAATGAGGTTGTTCTTCACAGACATTGTGTAACAAGCTGGTATGTACTTTGAAAAGCCATCAATGGCACACACACGAGTGACTCCATACATTACAAGTTTCTCATTCTGATCTATGTGCAACTTATGGCCGTAATAATTGGTAGTATATGGCACTGGATTCGTAAGCCGTGCTACGTCATTCCTCCTTCTTTGGTGATGCTCTGGTGCGACACGTGCAAGAGACTGACCAATTCTTTTCTCAGAAGCCACTGTTTGGTTGTTTTACCGTGTAGCAGAGCACAAAGTACGTCACAGATAATCAGTCGTTGATTTCAATAATCATTCAAAATGGAATAGCCATATATGCTACTCTGGCCAGTTTGGCCAGAGTAGCATATATTTGCCTGTTTCTTCCAGAGTGCCAGTTTGGCCAGAGGAGTAACATATATTTGTCTGTTTCTGCCAGAGCGGCCAGAGTGCCAGTTTGGCCAGAGGAGTAACATTATATATTTGTCTGTTTCTGCTAGAGCGGCCAGAGTGCCAGTTTGGCCAGAGTAACCTTATATATTTGTCTGTTTCTGCCAGAGGGGCCAGAGTGCCAGTTTGGCCAGAGTAACATTACACATTTCTCTGTTTCTGCCAGAGCGGCCAGAGTGCCAGTTTGGCCAGAGTAACATTATATACTTAATTGGCTGTTTCTGCCAGAGCGGCCAGAGTGCCGCCAGTTCGGCCAGAGTAACATATATTTGTCTGTTTCTGCCAGAGCGCCAGAGTGCCAGTTTGGCCAAAACGCCAGTTGGCCAGAGTAGGGATCATGTTGCATTTCTAATGCGCTGCAATTTTCCTTATACTATAGTATAGTATAGTATAAGAATACAAGTTACGTCTAAATTTTGTCAAAAACGACTACACAGCGCGAGTAAATTTACAAGTGAAGTATTGATGCTAACTCATGTTCATATATATTGGGCATACACCAAGCGCAATCGCGACCCATGTGTTCAGGTAAATTGCCACTATTGCTGCAGATTTACTAAACACTGGGTGGTGAGTACACTGGGTCTTTACGATGACCTCTGTTACAGCAAGTCTATTAAACAAGCGCGGCCAAGAGTCAATTTTGACATTTCCTAATCACACATTATTGTGAAGTGTCAAGATGTATACATCAAACAACATTGCCCAACAATGTTGTAATATGCATACCAACATTTTCAAATACAGCACTGATTCATTTCTACAAGTCAATGATAGAACTTAAAAGATACAAAATATGTTTTATGACATTTTGAACAATAAGAAAATGTAAATCTAATGTAAGTATTTAGTATTTCTGCGATTTGGCTGTCTTCACTGACTTGAATCAGTGAAATCAGGAACAGTTTTAACATATGCCTTACCCTATATGTCTATGCGTCGGACGATTTGAATTTGTCAGCTGTACTAATTTGGTCGTTTTTACTTGTCTGAGCAATGTTCAAAAAGAGAAACAGCACATGCATGCATGCATGCATGCATGCATGCATGCATGCATGCAGCGGTTATAATATTAGACTGGAGTACATACCATGATGTAAATGTGTTTATTCATATTTCATAAATCCAACACAAACCGATTAGTTATTAATTAATAATGTTACGTTGCTATCGCTTTTGATTCGGTAGCCTTTAGATATGGCGTATGTAAACAAACAAGACGTTTGCAAATATTTAGACAGTTGTAAAAACGTCAGCAACAGACTTTTTGGAGAGATCCTGAAGTGTAAGTTACGTCTAGTTAAGCTTAGGAATATCCGCTGTTAATAGTCATTTTTGACTTGTTGGACAATAATTATTAAACATATCTGTTGTTATCGTACCTGTTGTTATACGCTACATTTGGTGGCAGCGGTGGGATCGATATATTTCAAAGAAATGAATACGAGAAGCAACTCATCTCACTCATCGGAGGAGTCATCGGTAGATATGGCCCAAGAAGTTCCTGAACCAGCAAAGATTGCAAGACCTCTGGTTATGCCTGACCAATATACAGGAGAGGAAAATTGGTCGGACTGGCTAGCCAATTTCGAGCTGTGCGCGTCGATAAATGAATGGGACGACAAGATGAAGGCTTCGTTCTTGGCTGTACGACTGAAGAAAACAGCACAACAGGTTTATCGGGATATTCCAGCCGCTTCCAGGCAGGACTACAAGCAATTAAGAGAAGCAATGACAACTCCATTCGACACAACGAAATACACCGACCGTTACAAGTCCGAGTTCAAGTTCATCAAGCGAGCAAAGGACTAAGGACTCCATATCCTAGCAAACAAGATTCGTCGCCTGGCTGCTTTGGCGTACCCAACCATTGAAGGAGAGCTACGAGAAGAACTGGCCCGTGACCAGTTTTTAGATGCACTAGATAACCGAGAATTTCGTCTGCAACTACGTCAATTCTGACCAAAGAAACTCGATGAAGCTGTGGAAGTGGCCTGTGAGATTGAAGCAATGGAGCAAGCCGAGGATCGACGGGGAATTAAAGCAGTACATGCCACCGAGGTCGATGGAGAGACAAACCCAGAGGTATCGGCAACCATGAAAACCAACGGCGTAGAAAACGTCCTGAAAGAAAGCTTGAAAATCATCGAACAAAACACAGCTGCAATGAAGGAAATGATGGCGGTCATGAAACTAAACGAAGGTCAAGGGAGGTCTGGTAACAAGGGACAATTATGGGGCCAATACCGGAAGAGAGGAAACGGAAATGGTTGTTGGAACTGCGGAAAAAGCGGACACTACCAGGGAAGATGCCCAGAAACACAGGGAAACGACAGCCGACTGAGGTGAAGCTAAGACCCCGCAGCAAACAGTACTTGAAACAGGTAAGGATAGTGATATGGTAAAGAGAAACGAAAGTGAGTCCTGAGTCGGTTATTTTTACGATGGGAGAAGTCGGAGGAGTGACCGTCAGTATGCTAGTGGATACTGGGTCGCCCGTAACACTAGTTCATAGGCGCGTATGGGAAAAAGTGACATCACGCTATGGATCTCTTCAACAAGGGCCACCCGTGGTCGCAGCAAATGGTCATCCATTACAGACAATAGGACAAACTGACTTCAACATTACCGTCGCAGGAGCTAATGCACTTCACCCAGTCCTAGTAGTTTTAGATATAGCTCATGATTGTCTCTTAGGAGTAAATTTCCTCCGCAAACACGAATTCACAATCCAATTCGGCACTAACCACCTAGTGACAAATAGAGGAGGCCAGGCAACGCCTATATTCTCAAAAACACAACAAAGCATCCGTTACACTTGTCGAGTATCACTGGCAGAAACCGTCGTTATCCCTGGCAGACATGAAATGGTGCTACCAGCGTAAGTTACCCGTCCAAACTGCAAAGTGTCTGTAAATTTTCCTGGTGTTGTTGAACCTAACATGACCATTTTGGACGCACGAGCAAGATCACTCACAAGATCAACACTGAAAACAGAGCTCCAATTCGACAAGCTCCACGCCGATTACCAGGGCATCGTAGTGAAGAAGTCGAGAACATGCTTCAGACCATGGTTGACCAGAAGGTAATTCGTCCATCGTACAGCCTTTGGGCAGCCCCAATTGTGTTGGTAAAGAAGAAGGATGGAAGCACCCGTTTCTGTGTGGACTATCGGAAACTTAACGACATTACGAAGAAAGATGCTTATCCTCTTCCTCGTATCGATGATACCTTGGATGCTCTTGCTGGAGCCAAGCTGTTTTCTACTCTTGATTTGGCTAGCGGCTACTGGCAAGTAGAGATGAACCCTGGCGACCGCGAGAAAACAGCATTCACCACCTACCAAGGCCTATACGAATTTAACGTAATGCCGTTTGGTTTGTGCAACGCCACAAGCACCTACCAGCGTTTAATGGAGTTCGTTCTAACTGGATTACAGTGGTCGATTTGCCTCATATATCTGGACGATGTTATTATCTACAGTAGGAACTTTACAGAACATCTTCAAAGACTAGAGGAAGTCTTTCTACGACTACGAGACGCCAGATTGAAATTGAAGCCGCAGAAATGTCGATTTTTGCAGAGGGAAGTAAGATACCTAGGCCACGTTGTGTCAGAGAATGGTGTTGACCGACCCATCGAAGTCCGATAAGATCTTGGAATGGCCAACACCAACCAACGTACGAGAATTACGTAGTTTTTTGGGACTTGCCTCGTACTACCGACGGTTTATCAAGAACTTCGCCGACATCGCAGTACCCCTGCATAGACTGACCGAGAAAAACAAACCTTTCCTTTGGTGTAAATCGTGCGAGGAGGCATTTACCAAACTCAAGCAACAGCTGAGCCATTCACCCATAATGACGTATCCTCAATTCGACAAAGACTTCATTCTAGATACTGATGCAAGTGATTCTGGAATCGGTGGGGTCCTTTCACAGGTTCAAGGAAATGAAGAACGGGTGATCGGGTATGGTAGTCGGACTCTCACAAAACCGGAACGTCGTTATTCTACAACGAGGAAGGAACTGTTAGCCATGGTCGAATTCACTAGACGTTTCCGTCACTACCTGTATGGAAAGTCGTTTACCATCCGGACAGATCACAACGCACTGAGATGGTTAAAGTCTTTCAAGGAGCCACAAGGTCAAGTTGCGCGTTGGATAGAGCAGCTAGCAGAGTTTGATTTTGTCGTCGAGCACCGCCCAGGTGAGAAACATGGGAATGCAGATGGTTTGTCCAGAAGAGCACAAGGCGACGAGGGACCTACACAGAATGGCAACATTAGAGAAGTCACCTCTGTCGAGAAACCTACAAGTGCAATGACGGAGCAATCTAACTGGCTAGACGAAATACCAGCTGATGAAATTAGAGCAGAACAGCGAAACGATGTGACAATCGGTCAGGTGATAAAAGGCGTAGGAGATGGCGTCCGACCTTCTTCAGCTGATATCCAAGGAACTAGTCAAGCAGTTCGAAGCCTGTGGTCTAACTGGCCCCGACTACAATTGCAAAATGGTATCCTTTATCGTCGCTGGGAATCAGACGACGGTAATACGACAATACTGATCTGGGAAATAAGTATATATTGGTAATCAGTGATTATTTTACCCGCTGGACAGATGCCTTACCAATGCCAAACCAAGAAGCTTCAACAGTAGCACAGCGCTTGTGAGAGAATACATCGGCAGATATGGTGTACCGCCCCAATTGCATACAGATCAAGGTCGTAATTTTGAGTCAAATCTTATCAGAGAAATGTGCCAGTTATTAGGAGTTAAGAAGACGAGAACGACTCCTTACCATCCGCAGTCTGATGGCTTGGTTGAACGTTTCAACAGAACACTCGAGTCCATGCTTTCCAAATACGTTTCTGAGAATCAACGAGATTGGGACACTTGCTTACCATTTGTAATGCTGGCATATCGGTCAAGTATGCACGAAACCACGAAGCACACGCCGTACTTCATGATGTTTGGACGTGAAACTCAGCTTCCAATTGATATTATGTTTGGGGAGGGGCGAGTAGGAAAGAGACTTCCGAACAATACGTATCTAACCTTTGTCATCGTCTGGAGAACGCCTACGAAGAAGTCCGGAACAGAACGAAATTAGCACAGAAACGGCAAAAAGAAAAGATTATTACGACCGACAAGTTTGTGGCTCTGCTTTTCAAAAAGGGGGTCGTGTGTGCATGCACCAGCCGTACACATCCAAAGGACATGGTAGGAAGTTGTACCGCCCATGGACCGGTCCAACTTACACTTCAGGATCTCTCCAAAAAGTCTGTTGCTGACGTTTTTACAACTGTCTAAATATTTACAAACGTCATGTTTGTTTACATACGCCATATCTAAAGGCTACCGAATCAAAAGCGATAGCAACGTAACATTACCTCCCACTCTAAAAAGGACACGTCCTCGTGTCCAGTACAACTTAAAATCAATGTTATTGAAAAGTTAATACAGTGATAATTAATCAAAATATGTTCAGCGCATTTTATAATCTTTTGTCCATTGGGGCGCCCTCGTAACTCGTCTTGCTCGTTCAGCTTTCTTTGTCATATGCGTTCCTTCGCTGGTTTCCTGTTGTTGCAGTTGTCGTTCTTCTTGCCCATCTTGGTACAAGCCCTTTTGCCAGTCCACCTCCCAGAAATTCATGGTTGCGTCGTCTGACTCCTGGACGTATCCTGCATTCCTCGATGTTCCAGTTCCGGACCCTGTCTGTTCGTCCTGCTGTTCGCCTTGCCTGCTAGAACTTTCTACTTCGGAATCAAACAATTCAAACAAAGTGAACAACTTTTCTCTTCCGACCACCCTCCAACTGGATTCGATAGACCACATCCGAAATTCTCTTGACCACTTTGTATACGTCTAGTTAAGCTTAGGAATATCCGCTGTTAATAGTCATTTTTGACTTGACAAATTGAAGAAAATATAACACCTTTCAAACCTGGGCCTTAATTATAATCACTCGAGAGTAAAAAATAGGGCTACGTATAAACTGCAAGGTGTTGTTGTATATAATTAACGTGTGCATGGAACCATGCATGCATGCATGCATAAGGCCTGCGCTAAACGTCGCACAATAGACGCTATTTGTGACAATTCGCTGCCATATTTTCAAGAAGTCATTTTTCAGGCTCCACGCGTCCAAGTAAAAACAATTATATTCGTCTGTTGTTATCGTACCTGTTGTTATACGCTACAATAACAACATCAAAAGAAACATTGAAACTTTAACATATAATATAACTTTTTAGTAACATGTATATATAGTATACAATATATACTATCTTGTTTCTTAGCATAATAATCTTTCTGAATGTTATATGTAAATTACTATTTTCTACCTCTTAAGTTAGCTATTAATTTTGTATTTTGTTCCTGATTCAGTACATATCGACACGGTTCTTTGGAAGAGCATTATTATATATGACCAATGATGAGACGCCATAGTTTATCTATCTTAATAATGCATAAATTACATTTTTAGGCCTGGGCTAAACGTCGCACAATTAACGAATTTAATTCAGACGAATTTAATTCGAATTATAATGCGACGTTAAATGCGACGTCGAGTTAAACGTCGAATTTCAGACGAATATAATTGTTTTTACTTGGACTCGTGGAGCCTGAAAAATGACTTCTTGAAAATATGGCAGCGAATTGTCACAAACAGCGTCTAATTTGTCTTCCTCGATTGTACCACAGCGTCATAATGGCCACATCCCGGGTGGTTAAATGCGAGGTAAATTGGGCAGCTTATTAGCGCTCTCTCTCGTGGAACTACTGGGATAGTTTCCATTGTTGTCATAGAAGTGTAAAGCACAATGTTTATTCCAAGAACATTCGCAAGACCTATAACCATAATGTTTCCTAGTTCACTTGCAAAAACGCCGCTTACTTTGTAGGACTCTGCTAGCTCTCGGAACGATTTTTCGCAGTTCTGAATGACAAAATTTTCGTATTCTGATGCATTAGCCAACCATTGAGAAACTAGAAGTTTGCGTAGTTGGAGAACAGACGTTGACATATCTTCAAAGCTTAGATTTAAACTATTTAAATGTTCTCTGTAACTTTCATATTTCTTCGAAGAAACGATTTGCTTTAAACCAAAAATAACGGAGGTAAAAAGGCGGTCACCGTCAGTATTCGACTTCACGAGCTCCATATTGTAGGATGGGAAGGTATTATTCAGACGTTCTTCACTTGACTTTTGTTCCGCACTTTTGCTGATGCAAGTTCCCAAAGCAAATAAAGCTGGGCTTGACATGAGATTAAGGTGTTCCGTATTGAACATTCTATTGCGCCCATTACAGCTGTCCACACTTTCCGTAATAGCAGCTAAATTTGCTGCTCTGTCTAAAATGTTTTTTACACTATCTTTGTCCATTTTAAAATGAGAATGTTCAAACAAATCTTCTAAGTTTTGTTCTTCGTCCTCCCAACTGCAATTTGAAAACATGTCGCAATACGATGATAGAATCGTATCGTCATCTCTGTTAAAACTTCTCTCAGTTGAAACTCCCACACCAAATTTCTCGTCTGCTTTAGTGTTCTGGACTGCTGACATATCAACGGGATCAATTACAGGAACCACTTTCAGCTTTTTACCAACAGCTGCTGATTTTCTTTTTTCATTCCACACATAGAGAAATGTTGTAAAAAGGAACAGCTAAATGCACACCAACACGCACTTAAAGCCGGTTTTCCACTAGGCGACTTTTTTCGCGCGAAGCGACTTTCTTTTGTTCCAATTCAATAGATTTCTGATTAGTTCCAGCTCAGAGCTCATGAGACAAAAGAAAAAGTCGCTTCGCGCGAAAAAAGTCGCCTAGTGGAAAACCGGCTTTACTCGCGCTTCGACGTAGACACTTATAGAGATTTTCATTTCGCTCAATACCACAACCGGGTGCGATATCTGACAAACAGTTCTTATTGATGTGCTGCCTTAGATTCTCAATTTCTTTCAAGGCCCCCAGTGGCAAAACTGATTTCTCTTCAAAATTTATGTCTTTCCATGTGAACACAAATTCATCCAGTTGCCTGTTCATTGTTTCAGAATCAGGAGTAGGTTTGGTGCGACTTTCCCCATGATCATGCGGATGACGGAAAACAAGGGAAAATACTTGGGCGCAACGGAAGACAAACGGGTGTCGTTTAGGAATTTTTTTTAAAATTCTTTGTACTGCATGAAATACATCTAATTTTACTGTTAACCTTACACCAAACACAGACTGAAGTTTTTTCCTCCACGAACAGCAGTTGTCTGTAAAGCATAAACTCATCAGTTTACCTCTTTCAAATCTTTTTTTAAGTCCTGTTAACAAATCTTCTACCGTCTTAAAAGCTGTACCATAACTTAATTGCCAAGCTATAACTAACACACCCGATATCATTCATGACACAGAACATTGAGTCAAATTGTTTTTCCCACCGCGAATCACATTTTCGTATTGCTCCGATATTTGCCGCCACTTTAAATGTATGATCAATTGATATCCACTCTGCTTAATTTTCAATCATTTTTAAAGTATAAAAGTATTGGGGTTTTTTCAAAAGCGTAGATGAAACAATCGCGTATTATCGTTATACTGGGTGCTTGATATTCATCTGGTAAGACAGAGGGAAATGTGTCGTATTCATTATCACAAGTTGGATTTTTTTTCTCTAGATAAAAAATATTCCAGATCTCTGGTTGCCACTTATATCAAAGAGATTGACCCAGAAGCAAGCAGAGCATGAAGAAGCAGGAGACTTCATAGGAGGCAATATATTTCACATGGTCCAAACTACTGCTGGCACATTGATAGTAAGTTCCTGCATTGATTGACTGATTGCAAAATTCTCTTGTCTTGAACTGAATTTAATTCAACCAACTTTATGTAAATAGGCAAACACTTTAAATTAGTATGCGGTAAGCTATTGCTTTTAATTGTTCTGTTAGGTTACGACACGTTGAAGCCATATGGCTTTCCTATCCATGGAGCAGTTGATGGATATAGCCGAAAGATTTTATGGATGGAAGTGACAAGGTCGAACAATTCACCACAAATTATTGTTGCATTTTTCCTTGATTGTTTGAGGGAAAGGAGAGGATGTCCCCTTTTGACCAGAACAGACTCTGGGACAGAAAATGGTATTTTGGCTGCGCTACAGTGCTACTTTCGCAATGACAATTACCCTCTGAATGGTGAGAATGCACACAGACATGGTGCATCTACAAGCTATCAACGAATTGAAAATTGGTGGTCTCATTTTCGTAGGACGCGCTCAAATTGGTGGATACATTTCTTCAAGGACATGTTGGATGCAGATGTATTGGATTTAAACATTGAGCTTCATATGGAATGTCTGTGGTTCTGTTTCCATGAGTACTACACGATGCCCTTAATGAAGTTATGGAATACTGGAATTCCCATTACATTCGGTTTTCACGTCATGAGACTGTGGGTGGAGTTCCAGCCATTTTATACTTCTTGCCTGAGAGATCTAATGCTGTTGACTGTTTAATGCCACTTTCATTAGCAAAGATAACTGAGGGTGATGCATTGTATCAACAAGAAGAGCATGAGGAGAATCTCTTCCAGGAATATTTCCATTATGTATTAGAGAACAATAACATTCAATACCCAACAAATCACAGACAGGCATATGACTTATTTGTTTATTTGGTTAACATACAGTAAGTTGTTCAGGCATAACATACTGTAATTTCTCTATTAATCCCTCTTTTAAGCACCCCCTACCCTACCCTACCCTAGGCAATTAATTTTTAAAATCATGAAATAGGAAAGTATTGTATTATTTCAAAGAATGATAATTATTTTATTATTGGTCTTTAATTTATTGATAGTAAGATGAGATCCTTATCTTACTTTAGATGAGGATGATGAGATTCGTGACATTGAATAAAGATGTATTTTTATAGCAATAATAAAACGTAATATACGAACTCATTCACGAAAAAAACCCCAACTTTTATGTAGTCAGGATTTGATGGTGACCACTTAAGTAACATCACTGTACCTTGTTTAAAATACTATGTTGCTCTATGTTGGTATATAAAAGAGAATCAATAACGCAAACAGATCTAGCAAGTCTAGACTTTTTGTATATATTTGAAATAAGCCCCCCCTCCTTTCCAATAAGCCCATCTCTCCATTAAGCTCCCCTCTATGATGTTTAAAAAAAAAGCTCCTGGGGGGTTTGCTTAATAGAGAAATTACAGTGATTTATTTACAGTAGTATTAATCACTAGTGTATAGTGGTGACCTGACAATGTTAAGAGTTTTAATAATATTATGTCAAAACTTCATAACTATTTCCCCATCACAAGTAGTTAGTCACAAATGACCACTCACAAGGGAATTTGTGGTCTTTTGTGACCCATGACTGTCAGCTCTGCCTCACCTACAGGCTGCTTACCATACAGCACAACATTCCATTCCATGAATTGTTTAGTCAAGCAAAAGCCTATTCCTTTAAATAAGAAATTATTGAAATTATGATTTCTTGAACAGTGATGTTTATTGACTGTTTGACTTCTTTATGGAGAGAACAAACTTTCAACAAAATGCAAACACAAATCTGTTTTAATGCATATCTCTTTGTTCAAAGACCTTCAGGTGTCAAATTATACACAGGTACTGTATCTCAATCAATTGATGGCTATAATGAACATTCTGGTATGGAAATTTATAACTGTTCACATCATCTAAAGGAGCCAAACACTCAATAAACCCCACCAAATTCGATCATTTCTCAGTTTCAAATGGAAATAGGCATGTCACAACATGGCTGGGAAGGAGCCTAGGGAATTTGTCTATCCATCCTTGGACTCAACATTGATACTGTAGGTCAATACATTTATAAACAAATAACATATATGGTGTAGTATTATAAAGATGCTTATTGAAACTATTGTGTAGTAATTCATTAGCATCACCAAAAACCCACTTAACATGACTTTTTTGATTGTCTAACTTGGTGTTTAGTGCCTTTACTTCCATCAAAGAAATCCAAAACCATACCCTTCCAGCAAGGCTGATACAGATTCTTTGAAATATAGATAATTAGCATAGTGTAATGGTAGAGTGATGCTGATGTCACATGTTGAGGCAGTTGGTTGGCATCTACAAGTGTCAGCACAGTGATGTTTAAACTTGACTGTGATGTCTTTTGGCAGCCCACCTGGTGGAATAGTACCAGTTCCTGCAATGAACCTGTATAGGTTTGACAGTGTTGCTGTATTATCTGTGTCATCTGAAGAGGCTGCAGAAACAAATACATTATTTTAATAGTTGCTAAATATATATAATCAAGTAAATTAAGTGTAGACAGTTACAAAACAAATCAGGTTAGGATCTATTTGTGTGGAAACATGGCCAGGGCTGTATGCAGGAATTTTTTTGGCCACGGTCGCCTGAGCATGGCTATGTAAACAGCCTGGTGCATGTAAAGAGCGCCTAAGTGATGTAAAACATCTTTTTACCTGAAAAACCTATATCTTCAATATAAACAGTGAAGTGCTTGAATATGTCTATTTCTTTCGTTTTCCTGTTCGACCCCTCCTCGCTGAATTCACCATGTAGATGGTCCAGCATGTAATCAGCACTTGGTATGAATTGATCTGACCAGGTAAAAAGATTTATCATAGTATTTTTGTTTTGTTTGATCATCTTCAGGGTATCAGCGTTTAAGCCAGTTGCAAGCTGGTCCAACATTGGCAAAAACTTTGCCAAATCAAAAATAACTATTGATCTAAAAAGCAGAACAATACAGTACACTTTAGAATCCATTCACAACCTTCTACAGGCCAAGATAAGTATATTCTCATCAACAGTAAGTAAACATAGCATTCAAAACTGATAAAACTTCTTTCTGCAGTTATAGAGTGCCTTACTTTATGAGGCCTTCTTTGGAAGAAAGTGACTCTTGGCATGGCACTCCTCTGTAACCCAAGGAGCACAAATGCTCCAAATTTGTCTCCTCCATCAGCACTTCCTGACGACCTGCATCAGTAGTTGCTTCATTAATCTACAGTGCATGCATACAACATAAATTATTAATAAGAAAACTCACTTGAATTCAAAACGTTTTCGCTCTAAAACAAGGCTATAAGTCAAGATCAATATCTGCACATAAAAACTATAATTATATTATATTATATTATATTATATTATATTATATTATATTATATTATATTATATTATATTATATTATATTATATTATATTATATTATATTATATTATATTATATTATATTATATTATATTATATTATATTATATTATATTATATTATATTATGAAACAGTTGCTGTTTTGGAATAAGGTGCATTGAATTAGTACTGTAGTTTATTGTAGCTAGGTACACAGTGCTGTACTTGTGAATTACCTAATAGAACCCCTAATAGTCACCTACATGTTTAATTAGCAGTTTAGCTTTATCCCCTATCCGGTCTTCCCATTCTGTTGCGGTCACACTTTCCACACAAGAAACAAGGTAATCAAACACTTCCTTGGCAAAAATACATGGTGCAGGGCCACCTTGAGCAAAAGACAGGGCCATAAGCTCCCCTGCAATTTGGAACTCATTTATCAAAGCAGTGATACTGTGCAGAGGAAAACCATCATGAAATAGCCGCTGTCTCACTTGCTGTAATCCCCGAGCCCGGGCGTAGGGCCGAAGGCCCGGAGCCCGGGTGAGGGTGCTAATCTCGACACGCGTGGAGTACACGCGAAATTACAGCAAATGGGAAAGAAATTCTGCGAGATGTTTATATATATATATATATGTCAACAAATCCGCAACTTTCGCGGTTCGGAATTCGAATAGCAGGGTTACTGGTAGACCGAAAACGACACTGTGTCCTGAAACTGGCCGAAGCCTGTAAAGAAATCTGCTCTGGTGTATTCTACTTAACTCGAGGGAGAACGATGAAGAAATCAGTTTGAAACAAACGGCTTTTTAGATCTTGAAGAGAACTGAATGATGCCTGGTCACGGAGAAACCGAAAGAAACCGAACGAGAAAAACAATCTGAATTCTGAAAAGAGTATAGACTGAATTGGCAGTGTTTGTGGTGACAAAAGCAGAAGAAAGTTTAACGGTAGGAGATTCATATTTAACAGTTTAGCTGAGTCTTGAAAAAGAAAATCATGCAATATAAATAATATTCTTGTCTACAGTTGTCTTTGGACGCTAGGACGTGGCATTGTGTCTTTTCTTGGCCACTATTGTCTATTTTGAATGAAAATTTGTTAGTTGGTTCATCTCGTTGTTATAGGACTATAGTCTTACTGTAGTCTTAGGACTATAGTCTTAGGACTAGAATCTTAGTATTAGGACTATAATCTTAGTATTAGGACTATAGCCTTAGGACTATAATCTTAGTCTTAGGACGACGGTATATATAGTCTTAGGACTATAATCTTAGTCTTAGGACTATAGACTTAGGACTATAATCTTAGTCTTAGGACTATAGTCTTAGGACTATAATCTTAGTCTTAGGACTATAGTCTTAGTCTTAGGACTATATATAGTCTTAGGACTATAGCCTCAGGACTATATATAGTCTTATAAATTTAGTCTTAGGACTATAGTCTTAGGACTATAATCTTAGTATTAGGACTATAATCTTAGTATTAGGACTATAGCCTTAGGATTATAATCTTAGTCTTAGGACGACGGTATATATAGTCTTAGGACTATAATCTTACTCTTAGGACTATAGACTTAGGACTATAATCTTAGTCTTAGGACTATAGACTTAGGACTATAATCTTAGTCTTCGGACTATAGTCTTAGGACTATAATCTTAGTCTTAGGACTATAGTCTTAGTCTTAGGACTATATATAATCTTAGTCTTAGGACTATAGCCTTAGGACTATAGTCTTATAAATTTAGTCAG
The DNA here is from genome assembly GCA_964035015.1 of Corallium rubrum. Taxonomy (NCBI): domain Eukaryota; kingdom Metazoa; phylum Cnidaria; class Anthozoa; order Scleralcyonacea; family Coralliidae; genus Corallium; species Corallium rubrum. The sequence continues at coordinate 74,467 of CAXIUP010000135.1, forward strand.
GACTATATATAGTCTTATAAATTTAGTCTTAGGACTATAGTCTTATAAATTTAGTCTTAGGACCATAGTCTTAGACTTATAGGACTATAGTCTTAGTTTAGGGCTTAATAGTTTCTTTTTTAATATTGACTTTGTATGCTCTTTCGGTGTGTCAATATACTTAATACTACAGTACATGACTACAGCCAGGTGAACTTTGCCAATGAATTTTCCTTGATGTTATACTGGTTTGTTTCTCTCTTTCTATTCAAAATTTTTCAGGCTGTTAATTTTATTATTACATAGACTAAATATAAAAACTATAATAGACTTAAATAAAAAACAAAACTTTACCAAAACCAGAAAGTGTGTGTGATGGTGCTGGTGGGGGTGGTTTACAAAAATGTATATATTAAAAGTGGGCGAGGGGTTGTTGCGATCATGTATTTCTAGTATCTCTATAATAAAAACAAAATAGATAGAACTTCTTATTAACCAAACTGAAATGTTTATATGAAGACAAAAAAAAATTGTGACTTTGGAATAGGCCTTTCAGGTGGAATTTTCTGTGATGGAGTGTAGTTAACTGACAGTTATTCAATACAATTTACAAGACAGCATTTTGCAAACACCTTAATGACTGTTCAAGGGGAGGGTTCCCACCAGAACCCGGTATAATAATTACAGTAATTAGTCGTACAATTGTAAGTCTTAACAAACCTGTGAAAAACTCTCGTCGTGGTCCTCCATCATCTATTGCAGGTTCACCAATAAATGTAACTTTGAACACCTTGCTAAGGTCAAACCATGGCTTCTTTCTAATGGCTATAAAATCTTGGAAGATATGCTTTCTTCTCACATTTATCCTCATTTTGTTTCAGATGTCCGCCTTCATCTGCAGTTGTGCAACAATTGGCTGAAATGCCAGTGAATGGCTTGGTTGTGAAGTAGTTTCACCAGTAAGAATATCTGCAGCTGCATCAACATTATTCTCAGGATCACTTAAAACTTCTACCTCTTCAATGATTTCTCCAATAGGGTCAAACACATCAGCACACGAGTCGGCATGGCTTGCAATGACTTCAACAGGAAAACTTTGGTAGCATATAGGGCACAACGCACTAACTACTGGTTTTGACTGGCAAAAGGTGGAAATGGAGTTTGAGGAAAGGTAGGGGATAATTGTGTGACAAGCAGAAACCACTGAAGATGATGTAGCAGTGCTACAAGTAGCAACTGGGTTAGAGGTAGTACCAGGAGGAGTACCAGGAGGAGTACCAGGAGGGATCTCGCAGACATTGTCGTCATACTTTTTTTCTTCTACAAATACTGGTTTTAAATTGTCACCTTCAGGATCAGATTCAACATCACAAAATCTTTCATAATCTTCTTGCTTGCAGAGCCTAAATAAATCTTTGCATAGGTTTTGCCAAGGTCTTCTTTATATGCTTCTATGTATTGACAATGGTATAATCTGGGTAGAGAAGAACGTACTTGCATGCAGTATTAAATTGCTGGAAATGCTTTGCATGCTTGTCAATTGCAATCTGCAAAATCGCAGATGCATCAATCGTCACATTTGTTGTCACTGGCAGCGTTCGTTCTCCCTTTGACCTTCCTCAGTGTTCCATCCACTGCGTGTAGAATTCCTACTTGAATTTTAGCTTCTTCGATCTTCGCCTTCTTTTTTCCCCCATTCTTTCCAATAGAGGAAGATCTGCTGCTTTGTTTACTTGAATTTTAGCTTCTTCGATCTTCGCCTTCTTTTTTCCCCCATTCTTTCCAATAGAGGAAGATCTGCTGCTTTGTTTTCTTTTTTTAAACTCCTCGAATGAAAGGGTCGACGCAGGAGAAGTGCTAGATATCGACGTCGAAGGTGCGTTCGATGAACGATTCAAATTTACAGAACCAGAGGTGACCGATGAAGCTTGTTGTGGCTGATTGGCATTGACTTGAACTGAAAAAACAATACGTTCAATGTCAATGATTTTGATACAATACCGTATAACTAATTTTCCACTCAGCCAAAATGTCAATCGATATAAAATGATATGCAAAATTATTCGATGTATATATAAAAAGGTACGCACCTGGAATAGCTTGACCACATTTGTGGCAGAAGGATCCCCCGACAGCAAGTCTACAATCTCCAGTATACAAAATTTGTTACTGAGCTGACGTGAAAAACTGCCCGAGCGCCACTTGTGTAAAATATAACAGACACAAACGAACAACAAACCGACTTCACAACATCGTCAGCATGCCACACCATATTAAAGTTAAATATAAAGTTTTTAATATTTATTCACACCTTCCGCTAGGCAGACAATAAATCCTTTTGCCCCGACCATATTCAATTAGCCATGTACCTAAGCGTAGAAAGTCATTGCGCGAAGAAGATTGATCACTCCTTTGTGTTTCTCCGCCATTGTTGTATTCACCAGTCGTAAATAAAACCACGCGTGCGCAGTGCTATTCTAATATATTCCGGGGGGAAACTTCTTTCATTCTTGGTATATTTAAAGATATCCACGTCTTTCAAGAAATATCCATAGATAAGGTACAAACCTGTCTGTTATCGCTCTTTAGGGCTTACGAGATTTAAGCGACATAAATATTTGTCGTCTATGAAAGACTAGTGTTTCACATTTTCACTGGTTTTAGCCTTTCAGCTACGACAAGTATGTACGTCGTTAAACCTGGTAAGTTCCCCCCCGGAAAGTTTACACTATCTATCTATGTATGTATGTATCGTGTGAATTTTCGCCACTCATCACAATACTGCAAAGTTTCTGTGAAACGTTGCACTAAAAAGGCCCAATTCACTTCTTAAGTTCCTCTCTTGCTAACACTACCTCATTTACTTAATATCTAATCTATTTATGTGGCAAAACCTAACAAATAATTATAAATGAGCATAAAGGTGAAATTGAGTAACCAAGTTAAGGCTGCATCTTGGATTGTTTGGAGGACAAAATAGCAAACGGACATGTACATTACTGGTCCCGGAACTATCCTTGCTGTTCGAGAGCTCTTGAACAGCAACCAGGGATTG